>JAQBSW010002735.1:0-96902 GCA_029291075.1 Eudiplozoon nipponicum | reverse complement strand
ATATTATATTATATTATATTATATTATATTATATTATATTATATTATATTATATTATATTATATTATATTATATTATATTATATTATATTATATTATATTATATTATATTATATTATATTATATTATATTATATTATATTATATTATATTATATTATATTATATTATATTATATTATATTATATTATATTATATTATATTATATTATATTATATTATATTATATTATATTATATTATATTATATTATATTATATTATATTATATTATATTATATTATATTATATTATATTATATTATATTATATTATATTATATTATATTATATTATTTTATTTTATTTTATTTTATTTTATGTTATATTATATTACATTATTAAGGGTTTCTGAATATCTTCAGATTTTTGTAAATATTTTTTTATTGTATCATATTTATTATTTCTACCAAACCTATTATAAAGGTTTTTGCTATTCATTTAATTTTATTTTATTTTTAAAGCAAGAATATCTAACATTTAAAAAAAAATTATTAGTTTGTTATTATTTTTGTTATGTTTTTTGAATGGCATTAATTTTGCACAATAATATCTTATCTCTATAAATAAATATGCGAAGCAGTTTCCCCAATTGTTATCCTAAAATATTTTCTTTTAATGTTAATTTATTTAATTATTATAGGAAGAATATCTAAGTTTTATTTATACTTCAATTTTATTATTATTAATTTTATTTGTCTTTTGAATTTTATGAAATTTGCACACTAAAATATTATCTTAATAAATAAATATGCGCAACAGTTCCTTCTTTTAATTTAAAATTTTTTTCGTAAAGATTCTTATTTAAAAGAAGTTTATATCTAGTGCACTCAAATAATGCGACAATTTTTACAGTTAATGATCTATTTTTTAGATTTTCTCGATGCCTGGCAGAAGCGTTATACACTCATTCATCTAGTGTTTGGTGAATGAAATTTCAAAATGCTTTAACATCTTCTTGGATGACCTCTTTGTTCACGTTTGAAGTGCCTTTACCTTTTAGTTTGCTAACCCTACTATGGTGAATTATGATAATGTTGCACTAAGGTCTCTTGCCATTGGCGCACCTGTTCATTTGAGTGGAATTATAGGAAGAATGGGATATGAGGATTATGTTTAATGTAGTAGAACATATAAACGAGGGAAAGGTAAAATCTGAGCAATTCATGAGGACAAATTTCCTGTCGCATCAATCTACCACTTCACCATAGTAAGCTAATCCTGCACATTGTGTAATAATTGGCAAAGTTTTAGCAGATCTATTGGTGTTTTTGCGTAATTTTGTCATTTACCTTAAAATATAATGTTATTTTCTGTAGATAATAAATAAATGTATCCTGCAATATTTTGCTTTGGGCGAGTATTTGACTGAACATGCAGCCACTAAGCAAATTTTTATCGCCCCACAGTCGTTATTTATCCATTTTCTCTAAATACGTATATCATTTCTTCAATTCACGTTTACGATCTTAATATACACAAAAATTACGTTTTATGTACTTAATTGACATTATAAAATAAGCATTTTAGTAGGTAGACAAAGCATTTCATTCTATAGAGTGGTTTCGTTCTTATCAGGAACTCGTCAATTATTATCCAGAAATTTTCCCCCCACGGGGCTCGAACCAGGACATGTTTACATTAGATACTGTGACCTGCCGCACGCTATAACCAATTTTTTAAATTATATACTAGCCCATGATTTTCGGATAGCCTATGTGACTTCTCTTTAGACCTAATATTTCAACCAAACATTATCATTTTGTAATTATAGAGCTGACACCATGCTACCTGAAGAAGTCATCATAAATTAGAGATTTACATAAATAAAACAATCGTTAGTTTCGTGATTATCGATGACAATAATTTAATCAATTTTGCGAGCTTGGCATAAACAACATTTCGATTATATACACATTGTTCAGTTTACACTAAGTACACGTATGATGTGTTTACTTTCAGACTAATAATAGAAAGATTTCTTACCCGTAATAACACAAAAATTGCGTAGTATACAAAATTAAGAAATATATGAGACAATTTTTTGTTTAACTAATTAATTACGTAAAATTATACTTAATTTTGTATTGACGATGGAGAAAAAATGAGACTGGCTTTCTTTCAAATCCGTAAAACTGAAATAAGTAAATGAATGTTACCTTCACCAATTTATGTTACTTTATTTGTATAAATGAGACTGATGTGCTGATAGCTGCAAAATCCTATCTTGTTAAACTAATTGACATATGTAAGCCAATTTTCTTCAGGTAAAATATGAGCCTTGTCTCCATAGTGGGGCTGGCAATAGTTTGGCTACCTTGTGATAATAAATTTAAAATAAGTTAAGTGATTATGTCAAGTGTTTAGAACGCAATTGCACAACTTAACAATTATTTCGCTTTAAAATATGACGGTTCCTGCAAAAAAATACGTTAGCATGGCTTTGATAAATACTGATATTGATAATTTAGCGGAAACCGGTCATGCTGTTCCGTGGAGCTTTCAATATCAATATAAAATTCATTTCAACCAGCTAATGTAGATGTAACATGAGTTTGCGAAATGCATGCATTTCAACGTGAAACAGTTAATTTAAAACGCATTTTATAACGGCCCTGTTTTTTAACCCGATAACTTATCAGTTAACTATCTCTCATTCCCTAAAGAAGGCAATGTAACTTCATGCACGGAAAAAATTAAATTACCTATTTTCATTAAGCGTCAACAGAAATAAAATCGATTTGAAATTAATAATAAAAATGAGCACCCTGTTTCTGCTGTTAAAGTGCTTTGTTTGTTTAAAACCCCGACACCACATAAAATAGAACCTCGAACCAATTTGTATTATTCAAAACGATATATTTCGCTATGCAGAAGAATTTCTTACCCTGACAACTGGAGATAGTCGAAGGACTCAATAAAAGTATCGTTTTCGAACCCAGACAGATTTTCAACACAAAAACCGATAAAACTATTGCGAATTGCTTAATATAACAGTTTTTAAATTCTCTATGTAGCTGAGTAGACAATAAGTGTTTGCATACGAAATAAACGTAATGTTTTGAATTTTGAAATTTTTTTAGGTGATTGTGCCATGTGTATATTTTTTCCCTTAAAGTTGATGTTTGGCTCATTTTCGTAATCTGTCTCGAATTGCTTTTCATTTTCCGTCATATATTAATAAAAAATTATATTATGTAATCCCTCAATAACTAATCCTTAATTAACTAATATAGAAAATCTATAAAATACAGCCAAGATATGTTATGAAATATATAACCTCAAATAACTTGGTTGTAAAGCATAGCTTTTCATAAAATAAGTTATGTATAAGCAAACTAAATTTTTCTAAAATTTGAATTTATTAATTCGCTATCCTAGGCTTTAAGAGAAGGAACTAACGCAGATATCTTCAACTAAAACTGATAATTTTGAATCTGAATTATTCATTATCATTCTATTTCATGAGAGATATAAATTTATTCATTTAATACCAAAGTTGTTCATGATGAAACTTCAGTAGGAGACACCTTGCCTCGTAGCTTTGGAAATACTTTTCTTTGTGTGTTGTAATTAAAATTCACTGAACCAACTTTCTATTGAAAAATTTCCTGATTGATATAAAGCTTGACTTACATTACATGTGCGACTGGTAAGATATATCGGATTGTTATTTATTTCCAGCTCGCAAACCGAGTTTAAAAATTGTTATCGCTGCTCATGTAATCAATGTTTATTAAATTTTATAATTTTTTTGCTAGTGACTGCATTGAAATTTTTCGGCCGACATTTAAAGTCAAGCATAATTTATTCAAGACTACTAGGGGTTGAGCTGCACACCTGATATTCATAACGCATACTTATATATTTCGGTTAAATACTCGTTAGAAAGAATCTTATTTTGCTCTGGTGATGTCCAATAAATTTCTGAAAGTGTATGAACATATGATTAAATTTAAGTTTAATAATTTATTATTATCTAAATCTAGATTGCGAGTGGCAAATAAACACCATTTCGATCATATATATATATATATATATATATATATATATATATATATCATATATATAGTTTTATATATTTGTTGGTATAAACTAAGCATTGTTCAAGTTAGTAAAGACAATTCATCCGGTAGACCGCGTTTGTCCCTATTGGGAACTCGTCAAGTACCGAACATAATTTTTCGTCGAATTGGCTTTTAAGGTACGGAGAGATAAATAATATACAATGTAATTTGAGTAAGTAAAAAATTTCGCAATCTTGCGTTAACGAAAATATTTTTGCATCTTAATCTTTAATGGCGATATATGATGTCATTCCGTTAAATTAAATAGTCCAGTGTATATGGGTATTATTTAAGCAATGTGTTGCGAAATCAAATAACTTCCATTTCTACTCAATTAGAAGCATATTGCTAGTAATAAAAATTATTATTTTGCGTTCACCATTTATTTATTTGGAAGTCGTACTGCATATCCCAACAACCGACCTTTATGAAGAAAAATATTATTATGATTTCCATGTTGAACAATAAAATTGTTTTTAATGACAGATGGAATAAAATTCGTCAACTCCTAATTTACATTGTAAGTAGCTTCTTATTATTAAACGATTTTTACAAACCAAGGGCTGCACACCAAACTGTTACAAAATTTAGATACGGTAACTTCAGAAACAGCACGGCTAACATAACAAGTTGTATCACGTTGATACACCGTTGCTAGGCTTGCTAGTAGTTTCAATTTATTTAACCAATATCGCAATTAGACGTTTTAATTATCTTATATGTGTAAATTAGTGAACTCAATTCAAAGTGCTACTAGACATAGAGTTAATGCGTTTATTATACTTCATTATCAGTTAAATTTAGCTGAAAACACTTTAGATATTTTTTACCTAATGAGATCTTGCTCTGAGAATGTCTATCTCTGGTTAAAATGCGTAGATACGCACGTTTGGCCGTATTTTGTTATTTTTGGCGACAGGTCATATTAAACTAGAATTGGTTCTTCTCTTGGGTCCGCCAACTTGATTTAAATCATTATTGTCAACTCGAGTGCAATCCATGATGCCTTATTGGCAAATAAATAGGATATCATAATAAAAATATTTTAGAAGTTTAATGAATGGTCTGGAAACAGGGACAGGAATAGGTAAAATGTATCCATCAATTACGTGTGTACATTCGTCATATCAGAAGTCGGATTGCTAAAAAAATTTAAGATTCCATTAATGCAAACTTGTTCTTGCAACCCACGAAGAAGCATAGAGACACACAAGTACACGAAAATTTACGTTATATAAGTTTATTTTATCAATGACGCTATGGCTTGTAGTGAATTATGGCTGAATTGGTGTTAATAACGCGCAGAAATAAATGGGGCAGGCATAGTACCAAGGATCAAATAGCTACATAGTTGACTAAAGCCTATTAAATTAGTGGGATTTTTTCTGAAGCACACATTTTCTTGGGAGAATCGCGACAGCGTTTGCCCGATGAAAATTTAAACATATACCACATATTGTCGCCAGGTAATACGCTGACCAACCCACATAATGGGCATGAACCTTTCTTCTTTGAACTTACAAATTCAATAAAGAAGGATAGCCTAAATGGTAAATACTGTTTTTTTACGAAGAACTAACATATACAAGTATGTATTAGGTTTTGCGAACCTAGTAACAAATTAGTTCAGTTGTGACCAGAAGGATAAACCAAAGGCAGCATGAACGGAAAGTATAATCTCATGCACATTCGTTTCGTGCTTACTGGCGACTCATCAGTAGGAGCCGGTATTACGCCCTTTAACCACTATATATTTGGTAGAAGAATGTGGAATAATAGGACGGTACAATCTCCTAGACGAATGTGTAAACCTGTAATAGTGAAGCTAACGTAATCTAAAGTCAACGACAATGCGACTTCAATGCTAACTCACACTATATAATATATATACCGAGTCTGTAAAGGATACTAACACTATGGCTATTGTGTTAGTAACTGATACCTTTTTTGAAATCGATGAGTACCGGATACTAACACTATGGTTTCCGAGTCGGTACATGATACCAACCTGATGGATATAAATTTATGCTAAAGTTCACCCAAATTAAGAATTACAACAATTTCCGAACACCTGTTACTCCAGTTAAACCATACACTCTGGCCTTCATCGATATCAGTTATCACATTTCGCGGTAAGCATGACATCATTCAATTCAATATATTACAGTTAAATACTGTTTGTTGCAAAGAACTAACATATATGCAAGTATGTATTAGGTGTTTCGAACCTAGTAATAAATTAGTTGAGTTGCGACCAGAAGGACAAACCAAAGACAGAATGAACAGAAAGTATAATCTCATGAACATTTGTTTCGTGCTTATTGACGACTCATCAGTAGGAGCCGGTATTACGCCCTTTAACCATTATATATTTGGGTGAAGAATGTGGGATAATAATATATAGTGGTTAGAGGGCGTAATACCGGCTCCTACTGATGAGTCGCCAGTAAGCACGAAACGAATGTGCATGAGATTATAATTTCCGTTCATGCTGTCTTTGGTTTATCCTTCTGGTCACAACTGAACTAATTTGTTACTAGGTTCGACAACACCTAATACATACTAGCCCAAATGGTGATTCGCAAGCTAAGATTCTGTGAAGGATGAGTTCTGCGACCAACTTCCATCTTCATTCAATTTATTTTGGCAGGTATTTACTTGTTTAACAACCTTGAGACAACTAAATGTGTTCATTTGTGCAATAGGAGATTTCGTAACTCTGGTAACAGAAGAATAAAGTTATATTGCAAAACAAGCCGTGGGTTTGCACATTATGAAATGGAAACAATGCAAGTAGGATTAGAAGCTCTAAACAAATATTGAAATTATAATGTCTTTACTCTTGTCAATTCCTAGGTAAGTTTTAAAAAAAATATATGGCCTCTCTTTAGCATTTAAAAAAATGTCAATAGTGAAATATTTTCTGCATTGCATTTTCACTGAGGATTCAAATTATATTTACCTCAATTAAATGCGTAATTTTCATTTTTTAAATGGAAACAATCCAAATCTGTGTATTATTTACTTTGTGATATTTTTGCATGTGTTATACGTTGGAACAAACAATGACATCTCTAAAATCAGGTAGGTGGACGTAGGATAAATATCAATCAAATTCAGTTTGCGCAGCATAGCAAAATGGCTGCCCATCGCACAAACTGACGCGTTTCGACCTCCAATGTTCATCACCATATCACAACGATAGACCTACTCATAAGAAGTAAACCCCAAAGCATGTCTCAGGTATGGTAGTTCAAATGTGCGGTTCTAACCCTTATTAGACTTAACAATACTTGACTGTAATTGTTGGCTGTTCAATTTTTATACCACCCAATCAATGATTGATTAAAATTCTGTTCTATCCTTGAAGCGAAAACTGCATAAGATTTAAATTCTTGACTTCATAAAAACTGTGCAGCTGGCATTTCCAGGGAAGTAAAATATAAACAAAGCAAGTTTGATTTGAAATCAGTATCTCTGATTTTCAATGCATTATATGTGCTTTTCGGTCTGATTGTAGTTTATCAATATGTTATGCTTTGGTGATGTCCGTAAAAGTTTTACACGCGTCAATACGAGACTGAATGTAGTTTAGCTGTTTTGTGTGTTTGGCTAAATAAAATTGGTTTATTGTTCATCTTAGGTCAGCATCCGAGCTCTCTATATATGCTTAATTTTTGAAAAATGCCAATATAAAAAGCTCACTATATTTATTATATTTATAAGATTTCGACTCTATTTCACAACAGCTCTTTGGTATCACATGTTACGATCTACATGTATTTGATAAGAAAATAATTTGTATTTAATCATTAATTAGCGTAGGTATTCTTAAACAATTCGTCTAGCTGAGATTATGCTGTGCACATCTGTAGAACTGGCTGTGTGTCGTGATATGGATTTTGCTCCAAAATTGCTGACAGTGAAAACCCTTTTCAAATTCTGGTGGATTCCCATGATTATTTGATTTTGTCTCATACACCAAAATATGTACAACCGAGTAAACATTTTAATATACAAGCCAATGAAAACTTGAATAAAGTCCGCTGTTGATCTTAAGCATTTATCTACATGATAATCTGTAAGTTAAAAATCAATTAACTTTCACATTATGAAAAAAATTTCGTCGTAAATCGATTTCACCGATACACGATTGTTAAGATTGATAGGAAATTTTCTGGACTTTATTTTCAGTCTCATCTTCAGGGTTGACACAATACGCACAGGAATAAAGTGCAACTTGTGGCAAATGTGGTATCCTCATTCAAGACAGATATATTTATATTTATTTTAATTCCAATTAAAATTATAGTCCTCATGGATAGGCGTGTATTTCAATCTATAATGTTTGCTTATATTTATATGATAAATGTCACATTAGTAGAATACATATATGTGTCTATAGGTGGTTGTGTGCATGGAGGGGGACAAGGCTAAGTTTTTTTGTATACATTTGAGTATTAGAGACTAGGTATGAAGACCGGATATTAGGAAAGACAATAAAAAATACTTTAGGAATTAAAGGAAATATAAATATATCTATCTTGAATGAGGATACTACATTTGCCGCAAGTTGTATTTTCCTGTGCGTATGGTGTTAACCCTGAAGATGAGACTGGAAATAAAGTCTCGAAAATTTGGAAAAAATAAGAGTGGAAAATCTTGTTCCAACGTCATTTTCAGGCAATCAGCTGATGGAAGGCTTAAAAATAAGGAACAAGTGAGAACCTATCAATCAAGGCCAATAATCAGAGCACCTTAAAATTTACAGCATTCAGGATTTTACCGACCTTCGAGCGCTATCAATTGTCCTGCACAAGAACAAATGCGGTCAAATCCACAACTAAAAAGGTCGTCAATGTCACAATTATGAACGACATGAAACACAAAATATGATGCAAACCCTGCGTTGGAACCGGAATGAAGAAAACCTAGGAAACTATGCACGAACGACATAAGCTGGCCAAAATACCTTATACCAATACCTGTTAAAATGAAAGGTTGTATAGTATATACTATATCGATTAAAATGTAGCAAGATCTCAAGTTTAACATAGTTTGGCATCGCGAATAATCCGGTCCCACACCAGACTCACACAGACCCACGTCGACAATACAGCATGTCAACAAGGACAGTACTATTGTACGACTACAAACCAAACAAAAACCCATAGAACTTATAACTGAAAAAAATGATTTTTTTTGTTGTTGTTAAGCCTTCAATAAATGAATTTTCCAATTGGTCAACAATAAACTTACGGTTGAGTTTTGAATGGTCTTTTTTCCAAAGAAAATTATTTGTAACGCAAAAAATGAGTGGTAATTATAAAATAAATATATGCATTTATAGATAATATATTCGTCTAAATTTCTCTTTATTTATGGCGAGTGGGAAACTCCGTTGATATTGAGAGGGCCTCCTTCCTAATGTTTACGATTAGCTACCTTTTTGTGCATAAACGTGTATACATATACCAGATTGATTGACCTTATTTTAAAGTTCATTTTGTTTGGTTGTTTCAAATCTATATTCTCCTGAAGCGCATAATTTATTATCACAGAAAATACTTATTAGAACCATGAGCAAAATGAACATGATTTTTTAAATAATTGATATACCGTTGACATCTGATCGCAGTCATTTCACACATTATTCAATCTGCCGACTTTCATTGATATACCGAACTCAATTACCCCCACTGTCCAGAAGACTCATTAAATATATTTAAATGTACATTTTATATTTTTAATGACATCATTTTTTGTTTTCAACAAATGTCTTCTTTAGAGGCCCCCGTTTATTTGCTAATATATATCAAGTATAATTAATTTCTGGCTCTTTGGCGCTAGTGATTTCATTATTCTTTTATCCTATTTGCGCATGAAATCAATAATGGGAACCCCACTAAAATACGTCTTTTTTAACATACACGATGTTTTACTTGATAGCAAAATTTCGACTCTTAAATGTCTATCCCTTTTTAAAAAACTAGCCAATGTGCCCTGCACGGAGCCGCACCAACTAGTGAAAACGTGAGAGCATATTAAGGATTCATACTCAGTGTCATTTCGTTACACAATATTTTCTTCGTTTGTTTTCTATTATTTTTACTATTTAAATTATTTCACATGCAAGGTATTTTTATACCTTTTTTCATGATTTTTAGTCTTTTACGTTTGTTTATTAGCAACACTGTATGCATTTATCCTAGAATTAGCTGAAATAAAGACAAATAAAATGTTTTCTTGCGACACAGGTGACCGATTCCGATTCACCGCTGGATCAAATCGTCTGTCAAATTATTCACGAAAGCGATACATTCGCTTTGGAGGAGTCCAGTGGGGTCCAGTTAATGTCGGGACCGTCAGGAGCAGTCGTCGGTTCTCCTCATAATGGCGGCGCTTTCCTTTCTTCTGGATATCATGGTCAGGCACAGTTCTCAGGCATCGGATTTCCATCAGGTGCTGGCATAGCCCAACTGCCATATCGCGAATTCGTTCTCAGAACTCGGAAAAATCTTGACAGGGAATCACGAAGTCAGTATATGGTAAGAATGTAGAAACCACATTTCTTACTTATTGTGGTTGCTTTCTTATAAACTACTCAAATTATTCAAAGTAAAAAAATTCGTAACTTTAATATTTTTCTTTGTCAGTTAAAATGTTATTAAATGACAGAGAAATTACAAAATCATTTATATTCAATTACCTCGGCTAAATTAATTCAACCCTAACCAATATGTTGGTAAATCTATTTGGAATACAATTTAATTGAAATAAGATGGAACTGTTTAGATTTGGTTTGAATTAAGCTATTCAGATTGAAATACCGCTAAAAATAGAATAATTACCGAGGTCATTTAAACAGCGTAATTACTATCATATAGAAAATTAGGCCAAATTGGAATTAGGCATATCCACGAAGATGAGAAACGCAGGCCTAATTATGATGTAAATTGTCTTAGGAAAGTGTTGAAAACAAGCAACATTTTACGTTAAAATGCAGATAATGTTGAGTTCTAGTTCAGATGATTCAATCAGATTATATTGATATAATTTATGAATATCTACATAATGCATAATATCACATTTGTCATTTTGGATTCGTTTAAATTATAAGAAGACAAATTTCCTAAACTTAGCTTACCAGCTGAGCGAACTCCAATTCAAGCCAAACAAACAATATGGGATGAAAAATTCTAAATTAAAATCAATAATGATTATGAGCTTTCGGCTAACAAACATAAAATCGGAGATTGATATGGGTAGTACACGAGAAGTGTTGAATGCTAATGAATATCCTCCCAAGTTATTAGAAATGATAGACATCATTGTCATATTTAACCAGTCGTCGAACAACATAACAAAACTACCGCCAGTCGCAACGCACTGACGCGTTTCGACCTTCCTTGATCATCATCAGAGTACGACGGCAAACTGACTAGCGAGGATCAAACCGCATTGAATATACATGGAAATCAAATTTAGATATGCGGCTCTCACCTCTAGCAGTCTAGCATACATTGAACTTGACTGGAAATGTCGGCTGCACAATTTCTATGCAGTCACGAAAATTAGCTGTTTGTAGCTTTCCACAACACACACACACACATATATATATATATATATATATATATATATATATATATATATATATATATATATGTAGACAATACAATTACACAATAATTGATTGTGCGGATGGTGGAAAAATTATTTAAATCAAGTATGCGAGCTTGAAGTAAACACCAATCCCATTGTATTTAACCAGTCGTCGAACAACATAACAAAACTACCGCCAGTCGCAACGCACTGACGCGTTTCGACCTTCCTTGATCATCATCAGAGTACGACGGCAAACTGACTAGCGAGGATCAGACCGCATTGAATATATATGGAGATCAAATTTAGATATGCGGCTCTCACCTCTAGCAGTCTCGCATACATTGAACTTGACTATATCTAAATTTGATTTCCATGTATATTCGCCGCATATCTAAATTTGATTTCCATGTATATTCAATGCGGTTTGATCCTCACTAGTCAGTTTGCCATCGTACTCTGATGATGATCAAGGAAGGTCGAAACGCGTCAGTGCGTTGCGACTGGCGGTAGTTTTGTTATGTTGTTCGACGACTGGTTAAATACAATGGGATTGGTGTTTACTTCAATCTCGCAAACTTGATTTAAATAATTTTTACCACCATCCGCGCAATCAATTATTGTGTAATCATTGTCATAAGTTGAAGAATGTTAAACCGGATAGAACGAAGGGGGATCGTAGAGTCATGGTAATATCGGGCATAGGAAAACACATACGTGATATAAGTTTACCTAGTGAAATTTCACTAATTTGTATCAAATCACAGTAATTTTTCTTGGATAAATATACGCATGCATAGAACTACGTTTAAACGAATAATTTATAGTATTATCCATGCGAACACACACACACACACACACACAAACACACACACGAACATGGTGCAAGTTTATCTTGTGAAGCGTTAGTAATGGTTATAAGAATGTCGAATAAGTATAAATGAAACCATTAATACGAAATTTGTACTTCTTGAACTACGTGTCCAACATACATGTGATTATCGGTCCTTTGGAAAAGGTGTTGCAAACCAAAGTCAAAATTATAAGAGACATACATTCGAGATAATACTGCAGCATTTTTGGCAAACAAGTTCAGGTAAGCGAAAGTAATTTTCATTCTCACAAAAAACACTTATGGAACTATATATTTACAAATTTAACTATATTAATTTTTCTCATCGTGTTTCTTTGTAGCTTAAAGTAAATTGGAGAGCATTGAATGCTTCATTTATATATATATATATATATATATATATATATATATATATATATATATATATATATTTATATGAGATGCCCAATTGGAGATTTCGTGTGGAAGAAATATTTTTTGCTCTCTAAAGTGAAATTAGTTCTTACTTTCAGGTATTCGTTTTGTTAATGGTACCCTTTCCGTGTGCAAAGGTAATAGAGTATTTTAATTTGTTTTTGCACATGGAAAGGGTATATATCGAATTGTATTTAAGCTCGCATTCAAGAATATTTAATTTAAATCATTCTTTCGGTCCAAAATATTCGGTTCAAAGATATTTGCCTTTCTGTAAATAATTCTTAATATTCATTCGATCGAGACAATAACGAACTCTGCCCACTAAATTTAATTCTGATAATCATAATTATGAAGTGTGCAAGGCAGATTTAGTCGTGACTTTTGAATAATACTGTCTAAGATTAACGGTAAATCAAATTTTGGAGGATGGCATAATGAATTATTAAAATATCCTTTAGAAGACCAGAGAATAGCATCGTTTCACATCAAAAAAGAGGTTAGGGCATTTTCATTCAACAGGAAGTCAGTAAAACGATAAAACGTGATAACGTGTTATTGGTCTTTAGTTATACAAATTAGATACAAAACACAGAAAGATAAAATGTATTAAAACAACGATGAGAACTTGCGACGCTTAAAAACAAGGTTTGATATTGATTTGACGTTAAACAACGGCTGCATAATACTTGTTGCTTCGTGAAAATTGCTCTTGGTAAATTCGTGCAGAATCTCAACTGTCAACAAACGAATACACATTAAAAAAACCCTGCTGAGGCGTGGGCAGTTATACACTTGTGTAGGAGGTGTTGCGCACTTAGTATCAAATTATGACTAATTTGACTAGAAGGATAAACCAAAGTCAGCGAGAACAAAAAATATAATCTCGTGTGCATATTCGTTTCATTCTTACCGATGACTCATTAGTAGGAGCTGGTATTATGCTTTTTACCCACCATATATTTGAAAAAGTAAGACAGTGAAGCTAACTTAATATAAAGTCTTCCACAAGGCGACTTCAAAGCCAACTCACAATATATAATATATACCAATACTTTAAACGGCACCAAAACTATGGTTGTTGTGTCAGTACCTGATACAAACACAATGATTGCCGAACATGTGCATGGTAAAAAAACTATGGTTTCCGAGTTGTTACAGGGTACCGACACAATGAAATTCAAGGTGCGCTAAAGTTCATCAATATCGAGAATAAAAACTACTTCTCAACACGTTACCTTGCAAAACCATGCACTCTGGCATTGATCGATATCAGGTATCACTTTTCGCGGCAATCATGACGTCATTTATATATATATATATATATATATATATATATATATATATATATATATAGCAATTAGATACTGTTTGTTGTGGAGCACCAAAATATATGCAATTTTGTATGAGGTGTTGCGCAACAAAAAAAGTAAGAACAAATTTTACTCGAAGGATAAACCAAAACATGTATGAACGGTAGATATAATCTCATAAGCACATTAGTTTCGAGCTTACTGGCGACTCATCAGTAGGAGCCGTTATTATACATTATATCCACTATATTTATGGATGAAATATGTGGGACAATTAGACAGTACAATCTCCTGTAAGAATGTGTTAACCTGCAGATGTGGAAAAAAAATCAAACTAAATCTACGGCAATGGATTCTTCCCTCCATTTTGTGTTGATTAGCCAGGGTAAATCCTTCTCAAACGCTATTTGGAAGAACTTGAAATTTTCCGAAAGATGGTCATCAACTCAAACAAGAATATTTTATGTCCATCTCGTAACAATTTACAGGACTTGTTTATCTCTAACTACGCCATAAGCCATATGTGGCGGATTGAAGAGATTTTGGAATTTTTCGACATGTGAAATCATAATTTGCTGGCGTGTTTACTCTTCTGGCAGAATGATCACTAATAAAGTTTTGATGCTGTTTCCAACTAATTCGCGACGTTAAGCCAGTACTATTCTGCTTCCACTGTGATATTGGCCGTAACTCTTTACGAATCTTATGAAACATACTGCAATTTCCTCTTAGTTTTCCATCGAACACACCTTTCGTAATTCCGTTAAAATTTATTACCACAATAGCGGTTTATACACATATATACATTTATATATATATATATATATATATATATATATATATATATATATATGTATGTATATGTATATATATATATTACTAATTTCAAAATATTTTAAAATATGACACGTAAACACCATATTTTGTATACAAATTTTAATGTATCTGCAACGCTCAGTACATCGGCAGATAAAAAATAGGCCCAAAATTAGAATAAATCAGCATCTCCCTCAAAAATTAGTTAAAAGGTGCAGCTCTTGCGCAGAAATCATCAATATGTGAACATGTGCTACTCAGAGATTATGCTGTCAGTCGTAATAATTTTTATGTTCTGTACAAAGCAAAATCGGAAAACATGCTACTGTATTTTGAAGCTATAGCAATAAATAAGCCTTACCCCATGCTTAAACGTACAGAAAGTAATTTAAAAGATAAATCAAATTGGAATGAACCAAAAACAGGGCGAACAGGCCTTCAAAAATAGCATATGTCCGAAAAATCGACCCAATCATCAGTTGCAGATACATTCACAATGAAAGCGATGACACAACTCATGGAGTTACGCAAAAGAAATGTCTAATTTGTGTAAAATCAAGAAAGACATAGCTAATTGGTGATTGGTTAGGACAAATGTACTGTTGGGATTGGATGATAGAAATAAGATTTATTAATAAATGTTATTCCATGGATTACGGTTCTTTTAACTCAAATATATATATATATATATATATATATATATATATATATATATTCATGTGTGCGTCTAAATATATTCGCATACATATTAAGCTGTTCGTTATAAAGTTCACTGTCTTTGACTATTACAAATTAGCAATTGAATATACGATATTATGCGTATTGTTCATAAATAAATAAATCTTTTTTATGTCCGGTGCCTTTCAATACTACGCGGTATATTTCTAATTAGGAAGAAAAAACACATTAATTAAAAGTCGATAATGGCCATTTATTTCGAGATTACTAAACTTCGCCCTACAATCTTTCATTTATATACATTCCTGGTTTTCATTTGAATATGTGGGTGGCAACAAATATGATTCGGTTTTCAGTTTCTTGTTTTCGCTGATTGGTACGTGTATATGCGTTTGTGTCTTTGTGTGTGCCTGTTTGCATGTAAAGGTCTTTCTGCTGTATTGCAAAGTGATGTCTGAGATATGGTCATTATTGTATTTATGGCTTGAGAATTAACCATCTGTTCGCATTGTTGGCTGTTACGTGTACGAGTGCTATTTTTCCGAGTGTAGTCTTTCGTTTCACCTTTTTTCGCAAATTTGTGTTCTTCACTTGGTAACAGCGCAAGTGCGGATTGCAGCGTTGAACGCTCATATTGTTTGGAAATTTATGTCACCGTATGTGCATCTGTCTTTCTTCCTCTTCAGTTTGTTGCCAATTCGACTGAATATATGTTGACTCTAGTCGAGGGCGTGTTTGGAGCGAAATTTAGTATTCTCGAAATAAATGGTCATTATTCACTTTGTTATTAATTTTTTTTTCTTTCTAATTAGAAATATACTGTGAAATAAATAAATGTATTTTTTAAATATGACACTATGATAACACCTTCAGTGTTTAATTTAAAAGGTTTCCATTTATTTGAATGAATAAGAAATTGTGTTATACTGAGTCTTACTTGTAATTTTTGCAGCAGACGAAATATAGCTTCTCCTTGAATCAAGTTTACAAGCTTGAAGGAAACACCAAACCCATTGTATTTTACCAGTCGTCGAACAATATAGCTAAACTTCCGCCAGTCATTGATTGCTTAATTGAAATATAGCTTGTTGGTAATTAGAATTCTTTTTCTTTTTATTATAAGTGAACTATTTCTAGATTTCGGTTCTCTCAGTGACATGAGTGAAGCACTAACTTGACTAATTGTATACATTGGAGTGAAATTTATCTTTGTTCCCTTCTTTAGCTTATAATGGATTTCGCTCTGAATACTGCTATAGGTGTAAAAGGCTAACCGTTATGCCGAAAAATTCATAAAGTAAATGTTTGTGACTGCATAGAAATTATGCAGCCCACAATTTCAGTAAATTACAATGTACGCGAGACTACTTGAGATGAGAGCCGAATATACAATTTTGCTTTATATATATATATATATATATATATATATATATATATATATATATATATATATATACTATATGCATTGGTTTGATCAAAGCTAGTCAGTTTTCCGTCGTATTTTGAGGATGATTAAGAAATCTCTAAACGCCTCAGTGCGTGCAGCTGGCGGTAGTTTAGCTATATTTTTCGACGACAGATCTAACACAAATGGATTGGTAATTACTTCAAGCTCGCAAACCTGACTTAAAGAACCCCTTATTTATGTCAAATTTAAACTGGACTTCATTCGAATATGCCTTTTTTATCAAATCATATGCCAAATTTTGGCTTTCTACTCAACCAATGTCAGGACAGGAATTAATCAGAAAAAAACTTCCTCGTTTTTCGAAAAACGTAGTCTTACACTTTGTAGTCATGACAACCAAAATTCTCGTCCGTGACAATATTATGGATTTGAGCTGATGTTCGTGCGTCTTGATGGCGTGTGTATGATTGTGTATTTATATTGTATCCATTACTAGCTATGAAAGAATAGAAACTGATAAAACAAACTGGCACAATGGTTAAGGGATGAAAATGTTCTTAATTGTCTACATTGATTATTAATTACGAAATGCACTTAAAATTAAACGAGTTTTGGGAGTAAAAAGCTTAAAAGAAACGGAGTTGGGAAGCATCGTTACAAATAAATAAATATGTTTACTAATTGACCGCGTGACTTACTAAATGACTAGCCAACAACAAAACGACTGTCGAATTCGTTGGTCACTTGGCTGGAATAATGGCTAACAGTTTCGAATGTAAATTGTCGCTTCATCTGTGGTGTGTTCTAGCCCATGTTGGTCAGTCGTGCACTGTTAGTTTGTCGTAAAGAACAAACCGCGTGTACACGTGGGCTAATTGTTAATTTAATAGTAGTATTTAAACAGAAATAAATACTTATTTTGTCATAACTACTCATACAATTTAAATAATACATTAACAATTCACGAAGTTCGATCGAAAGATACTCGACAGTAAATTAAATAAAAGTGAAATCGATATGCGTATACTTTAAGCAGTTGCATCACGGGGCAAAAAATGATTTAGAAATTGAAATTAGATAACACTTATAGCGACAGGGATTTTCGGAATATGGTTTCAACGCTTCATTCGAGCTCACATCCACTTCATTCGAAATTTAAAACACCGTCAAACATTTGCCTATTGCTCATATTGACATGTGTCATTCACTATTGGCTGCTTTCATGGTGTGACTATATATAGACATATATATATATATATATATATATATATATATATATATATATATATATAATTTCGTGTATACACTCATATGAATTCACATATATAAACAATTATATACGCAAAAGATGTATGCATAACCACATTGTGACATTTTTTAATTAAATTTGAAAACGCGTACAAGATTCAACCAACTGCATTTTTCAATTCAATTCCAATAATAATCAATTCCCAATTTACCTGATCCCATCTTGTTTGCTATATAATTATTTATATATTTATATATGATGTGAGTAAAGAATTATGTATTTGTCTGAAATGATACATATATGCATTGATTTACATTGTTGTGCATATATATATATATATATATATATATATATATATATATATATATATATATAATGTGAAGTAAAAAAATACTTTGCTTATTGTGAATTGAATGTACTTGAGATTATGTACTCACACTATTACTTATTTGTTTATTTAAATATGAATAAATATTAAAGATTTTATGCGTGTTATATATATATATATATATATATATATATATGTATATTTATCTGATTATATATTTTGGGAATGTAAATAAATATATAAATAACTAGCTTAATATATTATTATCTGATATGCTACATTCATTAAGAATCGTATGATAATGAGGTTAATAATTCACATTGCTGCTTATATATCAATTCATATATACATCAATATATATGGTTTGTACACGTATATATAAATATACATATATATATGTTTAGACATATTTATGAGATGTATATATATATATATATATATATATATATATATAAGAATGAAATACGATTTTATTATGATTCTTATTCATTTGAAGTTCAATATAAATTAAATTGTTATTATTTAATAAATAATGCCGTTAGCATTCAAAATAAATAATTCTATTCTATTATTCTGTAACTTATATGTCTATTTATATAGGCATAATTACATATATCATTTGTACATAAACATATATATATATATATATATATATATATATATATACATATTGATGTTAACCTCAATTAATTTGGGCTAAAATTAGTTATAAATTTGACTATGTACTTTAATATGAAATAAATCATATTGTTGTTTTTTCGTATATTTGCATACGCATAAAGATATGTTTAGCATTCTTATATATATATATATATATATATATATATATATATATATATCTTACTATTGTCATATTTAAAAAGTCGTTGTTTTTAAAATAAGTTTAAACCAATCTAATTATAGAAATAATCATATCAGAAATGAATAGAATAGAATTTAATATAAAGGAATTGCATTATTTATTTCACTTCAAAGAATATATATATATATATATATATATATATATATATATATATATATATATATATATTGCAGTATTTCTGTATATATTTATTGTAGACACAAATGAAACATTGCTAACGATTGCATATGCTTCCAGTCTGCGGTATCGCTCTCGAAGTTTTGGGTGATTCCTTTGTAAAAGCCAAATTTGCCTCGTTGGACTATTGATCAAAAAATTTGTCCCCTTAGCCAAGGAAGTCGTAAATTGCATGTACTTATCAATTTATACCAAGCTTTTTATATGCAAACTTGCATTCACGTAGTCCTTCAAAATTAATTTACAACTAATCAGTTCCGATCTGTCATTATTAGACAGACACTATGTTACACGGGAAGATGAAGCTTAATTAAATTTGTATGGCAGGATTTGTCTAGAAGTTTAGACATTTAAAAAAATTAAAGAGTTATGTCAGAATTGTATTGTGCCATTTTTTTCGGTATAAAAATAATTAAACAGGCATATTATTTTCGTTTTCCAGAAAACATTTGTTTAATTAATAGACTTATCTGTATTAGTCAGAATGTCTGCAGTCAGGATTTGAATCACGTTAAACAAGTTTAACAGTAATTAATCATATACCCTACGTTGAATATGCCAGGCATTAAATGCTATGATTGGCCATATACCGAGTTATACTTATGGCCAGCTTTTTCTTCAGGTAGATCCTATACTGTTGCGCTTTCGACTTCAGATTGAAACAAGGAAATCCTGATCTTTTATTATAAAACCACACCAATTGAGAAAGTGAAATTAAATTAAATTATATATATATATATATGTGTGTGTGTGTGTGTAAACGTATATATAATAAATATTTCGTGCAATTTGACAGAATTTTATTTGATATAATTTCACTGCTTAGCAAAATGTTAAATATGTTAGCGAATGGAAGTCATTTACAAAACCGTGTCCACTTTTACAACGACATTCGTCAATGGTACACAAAACATCCGCGGCTGGTATTGTAATTCGAAAACGTTTAGTCTAACTCTGCAATGCTACTATTGTCGTACATTTCACGAAAATCTATTTCATAACAACGCACTGGTTGCCAATATAACTTAAGGTAAAAACCGCTTTTGATTTTTTATTATTGCAAACAGCCATTCCCAATCTCAAATTACAATACGGATATAAGCCCCAACAATAAGACGGTAGATGAAAATGCTCGGTTTCGACTGGGTAGAAGAAGAAATGTATAATTGAGAAATAAATGTTCCAGAAATTAAATCCAAGCTGCGAAAATAATGTCAAATTTCCTATAAGGTCCTTCCTCGTATATTAGAAAAATTAAAATTTTTATCTCATGCAAGCTTTGGCTTCAAGTAGTCTGGTTTCGTTTTTTTTCAATTCTACGAGTACTTGCCATATATATATATATATATATATATATTTATATATATATATGAGTGTATATGTATATATATATATATATATATGTGTGTGTTTGTGTGTACTGTGTGAGTGTAGATTTCTTTGTGACCCTTATAAGCGAAATTGCATAAAAGAAGAAACCAAACTCAACTCCCAGATCGTTTTTCTTCCGTATTGAGAACTGTTCAGTGTTAGACAGACATGCCGAATCCGGTATTTGCTTATGGGAGAAAATATAAAGTGTCTATTTTGTAACGGCAGATTGGGGAAGCTAGTTATAAATTCAAGTTAAAAGAAATGTGATATGCGCTCCAAATGTAGAAAATAGCATCCAATAACAAAAGTTAACACATAGTTGAATGTGAAATCTATAATACGGATGGTCGTTGCAATAGACAGATTCGCATACTTCTTGATAAATTTGCATCAGTTCGAGCCCCGTCCACTGCAAATTATGGACAATATTTGAAATATTTCTAATAAGGGCGAATTAGTCTACTGGTAAAATTGCATTTGGTACCTGAGGCGATGCTTAGTATATACAGAAATACACCTATATAATTAAAATGTTGCCGTACACCTTTCACCGGTGAGCATATATATATATATATATATATATATATATACGTATTTATTTATTTACCACAAAATTGATTATCAAATGTTGGCAACGTCAGGAAAATCAGCTATTTACCTTCATATATTGGAAACGGTGCCCTCAGTCAATTTGACCACTTTCTAAATTCTACATAAAGCAAAATATATAAAAATTATTATTTCTATGAAGCACTTTGTATAAAATAGCAAACACCTGGCCTATATTACAGCTAAATACTGTTTGTTGCGAAGAGCTAATATATATGCAAATATGTATTAGATTTTGCGAACCTAGTAACAAATTAGTTCAGCTGTGACCAGAAGGATAAACCAAAGGCAGCATGAACGGAAAGTATAATCTCATGCACATTCGTTTCGTGCTTACTGGCGACTCATCAGTAGGAGCCGGTTTTACGCCCTCTAACCACTATATATTTGGTATAAGAATGTGTAATAATAGGACGGTAATATCTCCTAGACGAATGTGTAAACCTGCAATAGTGAAGCTAACATCATATAAAGTCTACTACAATGCGGCTCTAACGCTAACTCACACTATTTAATATATATACAGAGTCTGTAAAGGATACTAACACTATGGCTATTGTATTAGCACCGATACCATTACATATCAAGTGAAAAGGTACAACTGAATCCACTATACTAATAAACACCACATATACTTGCATATATATTGTTCTCCAAAATAAACAGTATTTAACTGTTATATATTGAATTGAATATTGGCAATGTGAAATGCATAATTGAATGATCATGCCAGAGAGTGTAAGGATTTACTGGAGGCAGGTTAAGAAATAATTGTAATTCTTAAATCGGTGTAGCCATGGTATAAATTGATATCATGTTAATACCTGTTATGTACCGACTTGGAAACCATAGTGTTAGTACCATGTACCTTTTCGGTACAATAATACATATCGTTACTAACAAGGTTAGTGTTAGTATCCTTTACAGACTCGTTATATATATTATATAGTGTGAATTAGGGTTATAATGCATTGTCGTAGACTATATGTTGTTAGCTCACTCTGCAGGTTTACACATACGTCTAGAGATTGTACCATCCTTTATCCCACATCTTACCAAAATATATGGTGGTTAAAGTTATGCACCGGCTCCCATTACGAGTTGCTGCGGCTAATGAACGAATGTGCATGAGATTATACTCACCAGCTGTCTTTGGTTTATCCTTCTGGTCACAATTGAACTAAGTTGTTTTATTTGTTCAAAATATTTCGTCAAAAATTGGTGCGTCTTTTTCAATTCCCCCGTCATCACGAGAATTAAAAGAAAACTAATGGAGTTTGTTGATTAAAACGTGTGATACCGGGTGAACTAAAGAAGACATTCAACAAAGAACTTAGAAAAAGTCTGCGAGCTTGAAGTAAATAACAATCCCATTGTATTTAACCAGTCGTCGAATAACATAGCAAAACAACCGCCAGTTGCACGCACTGACGCGTTTCGATCTTCCATGATTATCAGAGTACGACGGAAACTGACTAGCAAGGATTAAACCGCATTTCTTATATATGGAAAGCAAAATAATATAGGCGGCTATCGTCTCTGGTAATCTTGTATACATTGTACTTGACTGGAAATGTCGGCTGCGCAATTTTTATGCAGTCACGAATATAAGCTCTTTGCAGCTTTCGCCAAACATATATAAATACGAAATACAAGTTCGCCAAAGGATGTCGAAATATTTTGAAGAAACAAAACAACTTGAATTCAGCGTGTATTAGTCAATACGCAGATCATGTAATTTCGATAAATCCAGTTTCGCAATTTTCCATTCTTTTAATCAATACAGCTTTTGCATATAAAAGATTCTAGAACCAACTGTAATTCTTTCAATTATTCAAGTGGCATTTTTTAAGCAAAACAATTCCAATAGTGAACTTCAGGATTTTAGTATATTAAAGGTAAATTAATTCAGTTATCCATAACAAATGTATTTTCCTTTATTTATTTTTTTAATTCACAACTGAATTATTTTTCTATCTATATCTATATAGATCAATATAAGGTAGGTAAAGAATGGCGTTCCACTATTTTTCACTAATGTTATGATTGTTGGTTTCTATAGGTCATTATAAGTTGTACAGACTCGGACAATGCTCAGCCACTGTTTCGCAACTCCAGCCTTCAAATACTCATTAAAGATGTCAATGATCATGCGCCCATTTTTGAACTTCCCGTCTACCTTGGTCGTGTGAACGAAAACATGGTAGAAAGCGAGATTCGTCTAACCAGATCTATTCATACGACAGACAAAGACGCCGGGATAAACGCCGCAGTTACCTATCAATTGTTGGACATTAGTGCAGATCAACCCGAGGAGTTGATACAGGTAAGTTGCATGAAGATTTACTGTAGAAAGGAGCAAAAGCTGGTTCTTCGCTTAAATTTTTAGATGCATGTTTAAAATTTATACTTATAAAACCTTCTACACTAAAATAATAAAGCAACACGGCAAACAGATGCTACAGACAACTGTCCAATGATTGTCTGGTCATACAGCTGTAAGAAAGGCGAGTAGACGATCGCATGAAATGAAATATTTAAAAAAGCTAGGAGCTGTTAAATAAAAGGAAGAATTCTATAATGTGTGGGTGTATCTTCGTCTAGTGGATATCATTTTGTTCCATATATTTTAATGTCGTTTACTTTAATCCCACGGGAAAAACTAAATACCCTAGTAACGGTAAAATGATACAAATTTCAAAGTAATTATTCGTTTACATAAACTGAAGATGAGACCAATAGTTAAACGAATCATACTTAAACAGACAGTAGATATTCGAGCTCGTGGCGTCAATATCATTCGGCGACATATCAACAGAGCATATGACCGACAATGATGCTCGAATGAGCAACATATCATTTTCCAGTGAACACCTTAAGCCACTAGGCCAACTTAACTATCCTCAATGTCACAATTTGATAACGATTCTAGAAGCGTCAAATCATATTTATCAACGAAGTGCAAATTTCATAAACAACGCGAAAGTAATTGGAAGGTAACTGTGCATACACCATTAATGCAAATCACAGCTTACAAATCACAGATAGGAACAAATATTCACAAAATATGCAGCATTTAATTTTAGTTCCGTTCTCCTAAAATCTGGGGACTATTTGATGAGTTCAAAATAAGGACGAAATCGATCTAATTGATGAATTCCATTTGTTTCCGTATCAAACATTAAGTTTATACTGACAAAATATATACTGTAAATTATTTTCTATAAACCTTCATTTAATTTTATTTTCCCCAAGTTGCACGTGATTTGTTCAATAATGACAGATTGTCTGAGGCCATTTTATATTTAGTCTGAAAGTTATACCAAATAGGCTCCATTTGAAGGAAAGATTTACAAATACAACATAACCTGATATATGAAAGAAACGTACATGCATGGTGAGACTTTGGAGACGCAGCAGGTGACCTAAAAGCAAATGTGCTCCATTTGGAGCCACGGTGCCGAAAATTCCTGGAATTACTTAGTTAGTGACCTAAAGGGATGTAACCTATCTATATGTTAAATTGTGTTGGCTTATGTATGAATTAATACCTTTAAACAGGTTACTCATAATAGAAAACCTGCAAATAAAAATTGTTTATATATATATATATATATATATATATATATATATATATATATATATATATATATATGGTATATATCGAGAAAAGAGAAAGGGAGCGAGTGAGTTGAAATTACATTTATTGTGATTTTGTCGGTATAACTGTAAATTTCACAATATAACATACCTGCATATTTGCGTGTATGTACCATCGAACATGATTTTCCAACGTTTATTATGTGTATAATAAGAAATAACGTTCTACTGTGTAATTCTTAACTGCAAGTGAGCTGGAGTCATTAAAGCTAAGTCAATTTTCATAAAACGTAATTTCTATAGTAATAATCTTAATTGAGTCAATACTTCTGATGAATGATTGGCTTAGTATAATACCTGTTTGTGTTAAATGTGTGTGAATAAAGAACATTATCTGAAAAAGAAGAAGAAGATATGTTTGGATGGAAGAACAGTCAACATTAAAAATTTACAAAGATGTGTAACGACACAAATTAATTGCCGACATATTGCGTAAATTAAATTCAATTTTATTTACGTTGCATCAATGAGAAAAAGGCGAAACTTGCCGTTAACCAATAGTGTGCAAATAGACATATATTACTATGGCATGGCTATTTAAGCACGGCAAATTCACCATGCAAGTGAGTTGTCGCATTTGCCTTCTGCTTTGCGTTACGTGTGCGTGCTGTCGGCTGTCATTACCTACGCTGGTTATTGGATTTGTTTCAACAACAATTGGCAACATCCGTGACTTATCTTGTTACGGTACAACTAGCGAGACGAGCCAATTAATGCAGAACTTCAACGAAGTTTCCACATCGAGATTACAACGCAACAACAGAAGGAACCACAGCCAGAGTCAACCCAAGGCTCTAGGACATCTTCACATTGAAGAAACAATCTCGGCATTTTGCCGGAGAACGCACGACCGGCCCTGTTAAGGGCCCCCTATCATAACAAAACTCTATATTTATAGCTCCTTAACCGAGTTTGTAACGTCGTACGGCATTTACTTGAAGCTGGGGCGTTTACAGATATATCCATTAGTCCAAAGAGCCGAAAAAGGAGAAATGCAATTTAGCTCGGTTTTACATGGAGCTTTAAAAGCCCACTGGTAATTTCAGTGCGCGGACAAATTGTGAACAGTATGAATATTCTTATTTATTTTATTTCGAACGGTCAACTATACGAACAGAAAGATGGGCTAAGAATGGATTCCGCTCTGACTCACATCATGGTCGATATGTTTACGTGCATGTTAGAAGTAACTGCTTTTGATTTATTAAGTAAAGTAAAACTCTAAAACCGATATGTCGGTGATATTTATTTGTTTTATAATAGCCTTTGCATGCCAGAGAAATATTCAATAAACTTCATAAACGACATCCGAATATAAGATTAACAATTGAAAACGAGGAGAATGATACTCCAGCTTTTCTGTATTTGTTGCTTCAACGTAAAACTGATGGTATATTGCGACGATAAGTTCTACATAAGAGAACATGGACAGCGCGATATTTCCATTTCACTAGCAATTGACCATTGAAACGGAAAGAAAGGCTTAGTTGATACATTGTGTAATAGGGCATTGCGCATTTGTTCGCCAGACTGTTTACAGGCTGACTGGTATGCGTAGCACTAATTATCCTAACGGTTACCTTCCAAATTTTATAGAGAAGTATAAACCTAGTGATACAATCAATCCCTTTGTGAATGTGTGTACTGTTGCTAAGAAAGCTATGTATATTCTCATGCAAAACAAAGGTGAACAGTCAATAATACGCATATGAGGTAGGTAGTGTTCCGCTTTGGCTTATTTATGATAATGCTCACTGCCAAACTTCGTCTACCTAATAAGAAAGGTAAGATTCAACAGCAATCTGCATCTAACGTTCTCTTTACTTGGAATTGTTCGTGTGGACATTTATGTGCAGGCAGATGCACTGGAGGATAGAATTCACGATTTTCGGAGAAAATGCCAAACTGGTTGTTGTAGAATAAGATTGGTGTTGCACATACGTCTATAACTAAAGCTGTCACGTCCTGTAAAAAATGCGAGATGCTAACAATGTGCATTTCATTTTTAATGGAAGCTAGGTGTGTTGAAATGTATTTCATTAGATCGATGTTGTCCAGAACTGGGCAAGAAAAAAAAATTATTCGTGCACTGGCATCACCATGGAGCTCTCTAAGCCACAGTGATTATAGATATGATGTTCTGAGGTAGAACATGTAAGCGTCAACCAGTGGACATCTTAACGAAATGCCCATCGCCACTCCGCCCACTTACGTGGAGTATTGAAAATTCCAAGTGCACTTGACCTATTTAGTGCAGGTATTTAGGGGAATTTTTGATGATTCGAAGGATTGTTGAATGATGGGTGGTAAATATCTATCAGATTGCAGATATAAAGGAAGATATTTCCGCTGACAAAATTAAAGTAACAATTATTGATTGAAACGAATATTATTAAAAACGAAATAATTCGTTTAATTTCTGGAACATTCCTTGTTTAAATACTTTGCAGTATATATAATTTTGAATTGTGCTTAATTCGAACTTTCTGTATTTTGAAAATGTTCTGGCGTGATTTTCTCTAGCAAGCTTCATTTGACATGTTTTTTCTCAGATCGGTTTTAAAAATCTTGATCTTCGCATTATAAAATTTCAAAAGGAATTTGCGTTTTCTATATGTGCATATTGTGATGGTTCAGGAACAGGTAATTGAACAATTCTTTATTTCGCGTCTAATCTCTCTCCAGGTTATATACTCGGGTACAGTTTCACGTAAGAAGTACACAATCCATCGCCTATAACTACATTAATCAAATATATATTTAATTTTGATTAATTTGTAGGCTAATTTTAAAGTTGATTACACTGATGATTTAGTTCATGATATTGTAGGCATGAACTTAACAGATATGGAAGATAAAACCATCTTATCAGACTCCTATAGACACACTAAGACTGAATCTGACTTGTCGTCTATGGGGCTCTCATCAGCTAATAGGGTTGGAGCCTCTACACAGAGGAATCAGAGGGTTTGCCAACAGGGATGTTTGTAAATAGATTTATAATTTCGAACCTAATAATTTGTGAAAACTAGTTTTACGTAACTGCTTCATGATAAATGTCTGCTTCAATACATTATTATTACCCAATTCAAATGAGAAACTTCTACTATACTTACTTTACACAAATGTAAATTTCGATGTGAATTGACTGATTTCACATGAGAAGATTTTGAAAATTCAAAAATTTCTAAATGCATATATTTGTGTAATGATTATTGTGAACCTAGTAACAGAGACTAGCTGGAGCAACAATACAAAAGTGGTTGTAATTCTCAACTTTGGTAAAATTTAGTCTATCTTTAAAACCATTGTGTAATTACCATTTTAAAGTTCGGCATTTCGAGAACCTTTGTGCTGATGACCTTTACCGGCTTCGTATCAATTTTACGTAGCAGGTTGGCTTTGCAATTTCATTGCCGAATTTAACTCCATTACTGCTTGGATTTGAATCTGTATTGGAGATTGTACCGTCTAATTGTCCAACATTTTCTGACCACGTATATTGGGGGCATCGTGTGTAGTGCCGACTACTGCCGTGGAATCGCCATTACGTACGGCGTGCATGCGTAACTGAGATTGCACATCACGTTCATGCTGACTGTAGTTTACCCTTCTGGTCCTATCTGAATCTATTTGTTACTAGGTACGCATCACCTTATACACAATTGATTATGCATTGCTTCTTCGCAACACAAATGTCACATAAGATCCTTACATTGGTGTCTCTTATAAAACTGAATTTACAGTTAGCAAATTATTGAAATTTAGCAAAATAGCATTCCATATGTAGCAGAATTAATGATACAATATTTGACAAATTAACAAGCCGACATGTCGGAAGTTTCTAAATTCTCGTAAATAATCGCGGCTTTCACCAAAAAGGAGGATATTTTAAACTCACAACTAAATCTTTAAATGTCTCGGTTGGATATGTATATATTCAATCTCTATTATGTCACCTCCACGGCAGAACCGTATACTGCTCTCGCGAACTTTTACAATTATACCTTGTATAGACCATGCATTTTATTCTCTTAAATGAAAAATTTCATTTTAAACAAAAATTCTTACCAATAGAAAATCAACTATAACAGACGAGTGTTGTTGGAGAATAGAACGTTGTTTCATTATCCGAAGTCTCAATGTCAATATTATAGTCATTAACTTTTTTTAGCTCAAGAAAGACAAAATTTGAACATTTTACAGATTTTCAGAAGTTTGTTATGTAAGGCAAGGATTTCTATTTAGTTAGTTATTTATTTAGTTATTCATTTCCTGTTTTAGGGACACTGATAGTTTTTCTATATACATATTTTCAGATGTTCAAGTTGTAATTTTACTTGAAATTCTTATTTTTTATCATTCTTCCATAGTTAAATGTTAATTAAATCGGTTCGACTACTTTTAGATAAAATCTAAAATGGACGTCCGTAAAAATTTAATATTTACAACTAATTTTACCCACTTTCTTTTATTGAATTCCCTCTTTTCCTGCAGACATCCGGATGCTATTTATTTGAATCTATCTTATTTGCACTTGTTCTGAATCAGCGATTATATCACTATCAACATTGTGTAATTTCTCTTCGCTGTAGCCCATACTGTTACGCAATCCTACGTTTGATACATATCCTGATCTTTTCGATCGTGAGTCCAAATAGACTTAAAGTAAAAATGAGTTCTTTTTAATTTTTGTTTCTCTATATATTGTTATTATTTTTAATTATTAAATATCAGTGAAATATAGGTGGTTATGAATGCAAACCTCAACACCTACAGAAATGCCATGATTAATTGTATTTCTTCCTTCCTTATGTTTTATGCAACAAAAATTGAAGAATTATTGCTAATTTTTGCAATAAAACATTTATGAAAGCATAATTTTGTACAATAAAATTTAAGATAGGTCCTTTTAACTATCTATAATCATGGAGATAATTAACTGACATCGTAGTAATGGAGAATAATGTTGGATCATCTGTTTACATTAATCACACTCAGTAAGAAAGATTTTTCGTAGGTGATAATTAAAATCAGATTCTCAGGTGATATCTAAAACTATTTTGCGCAGTGTTTCATCCTTTTGTTAAAACGTCATGTTTGCCATTCATAGTTGAATGCTGCATTCTTGTTATTGCAGATTATTTTCTAGGAACACCGTTTAGCTAATGAAAACTGTTTTTAAGTTATTTTCTAAAGTTTTTATTTTGTTTCACTTCGTCGACATAATATTGATAAATGCTAATAATAGTATTTGAACATGGTTTCATTTTAATTTTTTATATATTCTTTACGCCTCCATTTCACAAAAGTGGCTCGCGTCTCCGTTTTGCAAATAAGAAGGCATTTTATTAATAATTTGAAAACCACAGTCACCTAAAATCCGAATATCCCCAAGTATCCATAACACGCAGATTTGAAGTAACACATGTTTTATTAAACAACGGTAGCAGAATCAGAGTTTAATTTTTTAAATCCCAAAATGATTATTATAATCAAGGTTGCGGTCTTGATATAAACACCAGACCCATTAATTACTTACATATGTCAGTATGAACTAAGAATTGTATAGTGTAGAAAAGGCAATTCATCCAGTAGACCGGTTTCGTCCTTATTGGGAACTCATCATGTACTGGCCAGAATTGCTGCGGACAGGGCTCGAACCTGGGCACGTCTGCTTCGGAATCTGTTTCTCTAACCACTGAGCCATCCTGCCATCCCAAAATGATTGCTGTTTATTAATCTCAAAAAAAGTTATAATAAATGAGAAATAACGGAGAGATTCTAGATTGTTAATAAATGTACACAGACGAAAGAAATATGATAGAACAAAATATAATAGTTTTACAAATATTAATTTAATATATTTTCTGAAATTAATAGTATTATATATATATATATATATATATATATATATATATATATATATATATATATATATATATATATAAAAACGACCCACCTAAACATTCAAAAATTATGAACATGAAATTTTAATCGATTGACCATTAATCACAAAATCCAACGGAAAGTATAATCTCGTGCACATTCCTTTCGTGCTTACTGGTGACATATCAGTATGAGCTGGTATTACGTCCTTTACCCACTTTATATTTCTGTGATGATTGTGGGGAAATAGGACGGTACAATCTCCTATACGTATGTATAATACTGCAGTAGTAAAGATAACTTCACATAAAGTCTTCGACAATGCGACTACAAAGCCAGTTCACTATATATAATATATATACCGAAAATTTATATTGTACCAACACTACTGTTGCCGAGTCGGTAAACAATACCAACACAATGGATTTCAGTGTCTGCTAAATTTCACGAAAATTGAGAATTGCAACAATTTCTGAACACCTGTTACACCAGGAAATCTGTACACTTTGGCTTTTATTGATATCATTTCGCGGTAATCAGGACATCATTCAATTGAATATATAAAATTGTGATACTATTTGTGGTGGAGAACTAATATATATATATATATATATATATATATATATATATGCATGCACACAAACTTAAAACTTTTCCAGTGTATTTCCATCATACTAATAAGTATATATGCACTCATTTTCTAAACTTGCATACATACATAAGTATAAAATAAATAAATACACACGTATATCCACACATATTTTCCTTCATAATACACGCGCACCAATTTACAGATACATACATATGCATGCCTATGCACATATACATAAAATTGAAATACAGATCTACTTTCATACATACATAATTCATACATATAAAATACGTGCATATATACAGAAATTTATACCTACATCCAAGATTATATACATACATACACATATACCTAGATACATACATACTTGCATATATTTTTATATACATTTAAACATAAATGCATAGATGTATATACACATGCATACATACATAGACAAACATACATTCTTACATAAATATGTATATTCTAAAATGCATGCATACTTGCAAATATACATATAATAATACGTAAATACATACATACACACGTACACAAATTTATAAATTCATGCATACATACAAACGAACACACGTAATAAGTGAATGCACACATATATTCAACTTACATATGCACTTGTAATCATACATACGTGCATTCATACATGAATGCATATATGGCCATATAAAGGCAAATTATACATATGCATAAATAAATGCATTTATACATAGAGTGTACAAAAATTCGTTTACATTAGTTCTAACAGTTTCTAAGATTGAATGAAAGTATTAATGGAGAATACAGCAGTCTATCTTTTTTCATGATTTCAATAATTTTTGTCCACATACTTGTCATCTGGTTAGTGAGGTTACAATTTAACAATAATTGATTGCGCCAGTGGTGGTAACAATTCTTTAAATCAAGTTTGCGAGCTTGAAGTAAAAGCCAATCCCATTGTATTTAACCAGTCGTCGAACAACATAACATGTATACATGTATAGTGCGTTGCGGCTGGTGGTAGTTTTGTTATGTTGTTCGACGACTGGTTAAATACTCTAGTAAGGTTACAGTTCGGCATGTCTACGTGATTAAAATCTAGAATAATTCATTTGAGCAGCAAGGCAGTGATTCAATCCAGCTTTATTTTTCCAGCAATTATTGGAATCATAGCATGCATCGGGCAATTAGTATGGATAAAACTCGCAAACTTACACATACGAGTTGAATCAATATAAATGCAAAACTTCATCAAAAAATGCAATCTTGGATTTATTCTCTTTTGAAATATGTACATTGTGTTACTACTCGAGTTTTACAACTTGAGTGAATGCTTTCTTCTGTAAAAGTACTTTGATGATTTTCTTTTTCATGGTATCTGGTAATGCCAAGTTGTTAGTGTGATTCAACTTCTGTTAATATAACTTATCATATTATATTTCATCTATGTTTAAATTTAATTTGCTGAATTGTTTCACAAATAACACAATGAAAGCGGTTTTAACACAGATGAATTTGCACATGTAAATGTAACTACGTTTGTCATACGCAACTTCTCTAAAGTTACCATTCATCTTATTCGTCCATATACTTATTTTCTCTAGCAATCAAATTTTTCGGCTTTGGATCGAAAAAGCTGACCAGTACTTTTTGATAAGTAATATTTATCACATTTGGTAGACATACTGGCCCTCAAAGCCTTGGAAGTAAGTATAAAAGCCATTATTTTAAACTAATGACACCTAAGATGTTATTCATTGCATACATTTTTACTGTTAAAATTCTCTGAGTGAATTTGTAATTTTTTGCGGACGAACTTCCACTTCTGTTTTTCTTAGGTATTGCGTATCAAGTAAAAATCAGTTCAGATAAAATAAGAAGTATATACCAAAGTCAGAATAAGCGAAAGATATAATCTCATGTACACATCCGTTTCGTACTTACTAGCGAATAATCAGTAGGATATGGTACTTCAATCTATATCCACAATATATTTGGTCAAGAAATGTGTAACAGGTGGGCAGTAGATTATAATATACCAATAAAAATTAACTTCCTATTAGATACGTCATTCAAAGTACATATATTAAATTTTAATCGGTGAAATGCATGCACAAAATAATATATAAACCACTATAGCATGCATAGTTGTTGGATATTTATATGCCTATGAAGAAAATAGATACAAATTTAAATTTCGAAGTTAATTAATCACTAAAATTCTAATAAGCTGCTTAGTTAACGGATTAAGTTTTGGCAGATTACATTAATCCCACAAAATCTTCCTAATTGGAGGAGAAGTTATGCGAAAATAGATTATGTTGTATGACAATAATACACAAAACATTAACAGATTTGTATTATGTCAAATTAAAAGTATGCGTCTCCTTCTACGTATGGCAGGATAACATTCTTTCTTGTATACTTTCAGTTATTTTGCGTTTTACAATTTGTACTAAATATTAAATATTGATTTAGTATATACTTGATATAATTTGACTGGACAGCTTTCGTATTTTGAATAACTTTATTCCCAGGCCCCTCAAACAGCCTGTATATGTTCTCGCCTCAGATAAATCTGCACTTATCTCGCAACAATGCAGGTTTCAACCAAATGTTTCCACGAAATCACGAACACGTTTCAATGTCATCGCAATATTAAATTACACCTTACTAAAAAAAACCAATGATTCCCAATAAAAAGCTCACGAAAATATATCAGAATACTGATATTATTGCAATTTTGGTTTCCCACACAATAAACACTGGATATTCTGCGTATTGCAGTTCGCGGAATGTTGGAAATTCATTGATTCACCAATGAGAGAAAAGAACGAATATACTGGTTTTTATGCTTACATCCACCGCGAAATCTATTTTTTAACTTAGATTATCTAGCCAGGCATAATCGTTTGTCTCGAAAAACTAAAATGAACAATTCCCACGAAAATTTGCAATTTTATAACAAAAGCTCAAATCTGTGAGACCAGAAACTGTTTTTATTTCTTCTATACTTGGTGCTTAAAGTAATTTGCAACAGAGCAATCAGTTAAATTATTAACTTTTAATTGATCTCGTTTATAGAAAAATTTTTTGATTAAAAAGCGATGAAATTTTAAAATGATAATTACAACGAGTTGCGATCGTGAGTCGCTTTGCGCTCTCAGTTTCGCAAAGATCCAATTGATCCTCATTTCCAAGTACGCATCGAAATCGACTTTGTGGTGACTGGGTGCTGATTCGTCACTTTCCTCCTAAGGCTTTCACATTTATCATACAAACCACCGGAAATGAGGTACGAATATTAGATGGTACCTCATATCCATTGGTTAGTTTGAACGATGTTGAAGCTTTTGCAGGAAAGAAACGAATTAGCATCCAGTCATCACGCGAACGAACTGGACGCGTACTTGGAAATGAAGAGCAATCGGATCTTTGCGAAACTGATTGTGGAAAGCGACAACCCACGATCACAATTCGTGATAATTTTCAATGTGAAGCCTGCATTGCGCAATCTATCAAAAAATATCTAAAGGAGTTTAAGAATGTAGGCGAGAAAATGAGAGGCTGGACGTCGAGCCTGCTTGTCAGAGAAAAGAATTTCAAGACAAATGTAGATGTCGAAATTATTTCAATCCGAATGGAAAATCACTGTGATATTTATTATACGCGACAAAGTGCCAAATGAAAATTTGACTATGGAAAGTTAGAAAGCATCCTTTTAAAATTTGGCAAAATTTACGAGTCACAAATTACTAAAAAATATCCGAAAATAGAATTTAATATATATTTTTTAACGTAAAGCTAGAGTGAATTTTTACTTACTGTTAGAAAATGTGTAATCTGCGTCGGACTGAAAAGAAATTAATTTTCTTGCAATTAGTTAACTGTGCCAGATATTCTGTCTTACCTGCCGCATCAATGTTATATGTCATAAAAGGGGTACCGTTTTGTAGTTAATCTTAATGTCCGACGCATTTAGTCATCCAAAAATTGTATATAAGGTGCTGAGAAATGTGGCGACTCATTCTTTTTTGAAGAATATCAAAATGTTGCTAAATTCGTTGGTATAACTTGAAGTTTTAAGTAGTGAACCTAGTAAGTTTTAAAGGCATGCGGAACCAGGATGATATGCCAATATGCAATTTCGCATTTGATATTGAAAAACGACAGCGAGCTCAAGTTTAGAGCAAAGATTTATTAGAACATAGAGCTCTACAAAGAATTCAGTATACTTTAATAGGAATCGGTATTGAGAAAAAAATTATAATGCCATTAGAAAATGAGGTGCCATGAAAAGAAAATGACAGTAGGGCTTTGTTGGAATAGCATGTGTTCAGAAAGGTAGTTATTCGCAATTTAAAAAAAATTAGCCCCTATTCGATATAATGGCTTTGATAACTTTTACGGGGTATTTACACATTATATATATATATATATATATATATATATAATTGGCTTTGATTTACTATAATCAAAGTTGCTATCTTTATATAAACACCTGACGCATTAAGTACACACATTTGTCATAATAAACTAACAATTGTATAGTGCAGAAAAAGCAATTCATCCAGTTGACCGGTTTCATCCTTATTGGGAACTCATCACGTACTGGCCAGAATTTGCCGCGGACAGTATGTAGTGAGTTCCCAGTAAGGTCGCAAACTCTCTGCTGGATTAATTGCCTTTTTTTCATTATACATTGCTTAGTTTATACTGACAAAGGTATGTACTTAATGCGTCAGGTTTTATATCAAGTTCGCAACTTTGATAACACTAAATTTTATGACAGACTTCGCAACCAATGATCATATAATTGGGTTTGGTGTCGCATTTTGAAAACTTTATTTAAACATATGCGTATAAGGAGCCACGCCGTTATTCGATCTCGCCTGTTATTAACCAAATTTTTCGTACATATGGGTCACAAGTATGCACGAAACTGGTATATGTATGTGTGGGATAATACATTTTATTCATGCTGACTTGACACATATTTCTGATTCTAATTTACCTTGCTCAATCCGTGGGTTTGATTTTCTAGTTTATTAATAAAAGTGCCGAATAATACAGTAAGGATTAGAACTGGTGGGAAACTAGCCCAATAAACTGGATCAAGCTGTAAAATTAATCACAAGATTCTATTTAACTTTTTTACAAATTTATATTATTTAAAATTTTTATTAAATATATTTTAATTTTGCGTGCGTCAATTTATGCTGACCTAAAGAATGCTGTAAGAGCAATTAACGATTTTGAATTGCTGGAATCTTCACAAAACAAACAGTCAAGTCGACTCAGTGGAGCCAATGTTGTAAACTCTCATAATCTGAGTGTCGGAACAAGGAATCAAATTGAACAAGCAAATGCCGCACCTTCTTCTAGATTAGATTCCACAGACATTGCAACGTCTTCAGGTTTGTCACCAACACCAGCAAGCAAGTCGGAGCTTTCTGGCGCTCAGGTTGTCAGTCAACATGCAGGTGACAGTCAACATTTTCGTATTGATTCAAGAACCGGTCGAATATGGACTACGAATGCCCTCGATGCCGAAGTGAAACGAATCTATCAGTTTGTTATTGTTGCCACTGATATGGCGGGGTCAACGTTGTCTGCTGATAACTCCGGTCCATTTGTGCATAGATCGCAGCCAAGCAAAGTTTACGCACCACTGATCCAACCCGGTTTGCGGGATGTGAAAATCAATAATGCTAAAGAGACGGCTGAATCTGATTTTGACAAGCCGAAGTCGAGTCGCGTCCTCGTTACGGTTCTTGTTAACGACCTCAACGATAACGCACCACAGTTTGTTAACTCTCACGTCAATTTTGAGGTAAATCAGCATCACACGGAGGATGGCAATGAAGGGAAAATTCGTTTTATTAATGCGATGCTCAACATTTGTGGTCATGCTAACACCTACCTTTTAAACGTTTCGCCATAATTAATTCAAACTGTTTACAATTTTCTGTCATCAAACAAAATACTTTTGTTACATGTGCGACCTTTGGTAGATTCAATTAACATGACTTTAAACAGCATCAGACTGGGAATATTATAACCAAGGCAAATGGATTAGTTTCAACATTTCTTACGTCTAGGTTGTCCTCAGTTGCGTTGGGACTATCTAAGTGAGTCGCGGATCATGAGCAAATTTATAAAATAGAGTTTAGTTGACATAATAATAATGTCTATGATAATCGCCTTATTGGAAATAAAATTTGTAAAATCTAAGATGTTATTATTGTCTAAATTCATTTGAACCTAATTATAGATACTTTAAGAAAAGCGAGCATTAAGCCTTAAATCCACATTTTCTGTCAAGATCTGTGGGTCAATTTGAAAGTGCTATCTCGATAGTGAAATTAAAACGTCCAATTGTCCCGTATTGCTTGAATAAACACAAAATTGGATTACGGGGTATTGCCGGCTCCTACTGACGAGTAGGCGCGAAATTTATATGTGCAAATAATGTCAACTTTTCTGCATGTCCACTTTGGCAAAACCTTATGATCGTATTTTAACACCCTTGTTCCTAGGTAAGCAACATCTATTACATATTTGCATACATGTTATTTCTCCTCAACTAAGATCGCATAATTATTTGTAATCTCTTCTCCTTCGTAAAAAATATTGTCCTCCAACCTATATATAGCGTTTTTAATTCTTCTTCTTACCTTACCCTATTTTTATTACTGAATTCAGTGAGCATATTGATATATTGCATTAACTATTTAAAATATAAAGTGGCTTAGAATCATTTTGAGGACACTAGAAAAAGTCCATTAACACGGAACCAAATATTAGTCTTGTGCTCGATAGATTTTAAGTCACCTAAAAAGCCCTATTTCACCAGCTTATGTTTAATATAAGTAGTGGAATTAAAATGTACCATTTGTCATTTTTCTTTCTTTTAATTATATTAAAATTAATATTTCATTATAAAAGATAAATGATTAAAGATTTGTGTCCTATGAGTGTTCTATTTCATAATTCTAAAATTCAATTCGAATTAAGTCACTACGCACTTTGATTAAAACATCTGCGTCTAAATTAAATAATGGAGAAGACTATACTTCGTTCGAACTTCCCACTATACATTCTTATATAGAAATTGGAAAGTAAGTCGGTAGTTTAGATTTTGTAATTCTTCCTTAAACGTGCATGCACATGGCAGTTCATTTCTTGTCGAAGAGCAATCGAAATTTTATAATTAGTAATATTATGTGATAGATAAAGAAACGAACAAATGAAAGCACGTTTATGGCGTTCAATTTACAACCTTACTAGCTTGGAAAAAGAAGTTAAATAATAATAATAATAATAATAATAATAATAATAATAATAATAATAATAATAATAATAATAAAAAGAAGAAGAACAAGAAGAACAAGAAGAAGAAGAAGAAGAAGAGGAGGAGGAAGAAGAAGAGGAAGAAAAAGAAGAAATAGATAAAAAAAGACAAAGTCAACATGAACAAACAGTGCAATATAATAACTTTAATTAAGGTTACGATCTGGATATAAACACCCGACCCAGTATGTACATACATTTGTCTGTACATACAAAGTATTGTATTGTGTTGAAAAGTTAATTCATCCAGTAGACCGGTTTCGTCGTTATTGGGAACTTAACACGTACTGTCCAGAAATTTCTGCTGACAGGTCTCGAACATAGGCACGTCTGCATTGAAATCGGACGCTCTAACCACAGAGCCATCTTGCCGCACTGGATGAATTGTCTTTACTACACTATGCAATACTTAGTTTATACTGAATATTTTATGTACATAATTTGGCCAGGTTTGATGTTCTGATCGCAGTCTCGATTGAGGTAATTTGTATCATCGCCCGCGCAACCAATTGTCGTTTAAATATAATCTAATGCTCACATGCGTTTCGTGTTTACTGGAGTCGGTACTAATTTCAATACCCTGTATGTACTTCATCATGAAATGTGAGACATTTGGGCAGCGTAATTTACAAAATGTATGTGTTTTAAAGCAGTTGTTTCATAAATTTCATGTTAAACGGATAGAAACGAAATTAAGTGTAAATTTTCCTGTTAATTGGGCATACGCTCTTGCATTATATTTATTTATAGGCGAAAAACACCTGAATACAATTTTAGGTAAATATTTTTAGAATTTCATCTGATGGTAAATGTTTTTCTTAACTAACAAAAAGAATAGTATGTTGCGCGGATGGTTCCTTTAAAAATTACCTGATTTAAGCTTTTGCAAACTGGGTCTTCTTCTTCCACTATTATATATTTGTATCATATAATTCAATACTCATTGCTGAGAATATTCGTCAGCCTAAACCACATCACATCACATGATTGAAAAATGAAATAGAAGTTTAAATGCTTCGTTTAAATATCTTAACTTTTATTTACAACTAGCTTATTTTGTTATAGTTACTGCTGTTACATAACATTTGCAGGAAAAGCGCATGTTTTTGTTACTATAACTTTTAGAAATAAGTGGATCCATGGTGACTAAATGCCAAGTTTCCCTTTGAATAATCCACGCTAAATGTCTTGTGCTTACCACATAAGATACCGTAACTAGGAGTAGCATCATTAATTAGGTGGGGGTAAACTAATAGAATCCAATTAGATAATCCTAAAAATGACTCTTATTTCAAAAATTAGCGTGTATATCATTAGCTTCATTAGAATATGAAGGTAAAACGTTTGTAGGCCAGACAAGTAATTGCCTACTGAAATAAAATCAATTGTAATATTTATAGGGAGTTGATAATTGAAATAAGATGTAATTACTAAATTTAATACACATAAAAGGCTCCAAAATAATAAATATATTAAAATTCTAATAGTTAAAGTAACAATTTAAAGTAATAAAGAAGCTAATCTTAATAAAATATTCTTTATTTTAAACGAGAACGAGTTTCCTATTCTGATTCGTTCAATCGTCGTTTTTTAGTCTTTTTCCGTGTTCTAAACGTAACCTCGTTATACTTCCACCGCTGTTACCTGCATAATGATGTCTCTCAATTTAATTATAACTGATTGTCTAATCAAACTCGACTGCATATCGATATATATGTATGACAATCCAAGTTAATTGTATTGCTGGTCCCCACTAAAGCACGTGTAAGACGATATCTTACAATCGTCGCTTCTTAGTATTTTCCGTTTTCGAAATGTAACCTCGTTATACTTCCACCGCTGTTACCTGCATAATGATGCCTCTCAATTTAATTTCAACTGATTTTCTAATCAAACTCGACTGTATATCGTTATACATCTATGACCATCCAAGTTAATTGTATTGCTGGTCCTCACTAAAGGATGTGCAAGACGATATCTATTAGTAATTACAAACCAATATGCACCTCTGTGATCTGATCCTATCACCAGAATTGAGCGCATGATTTCATTCATATTTATAAAATTACAGCTTTTTCACTGATTTTTTTTCACTGCTAATGCGGGTGGGCAGGATCCATTTCCCCATTTGATTAGAAAATTTGAGGTTTAGTATAAATAGTTGCCCAACAACTGCTCTTATGTTGTGTTTTGTTGCTAGCGAATGTTTTCCCCATTATTTTGAAATCCATATTGTTACGATCCCTTCTTCATTGTTTTCGACCTTAGTAATCCTACTTATGGTTAAATTTATAACATTCAGTAAAGTTGCTTATATTAACTTACGAATGTAAACAATAAATCTGCTTAATTCCATCACTTTACGTTTTTGGCTATTTATATTAGAATCCTATTTGTCTGAATTTCATACCCCACTATTAATAGTTCACGAATGATTTTGATATAAATTAAGAAGTTTATCCGAATAAACATCCTTTTTACTGCCAAGTATTTCTGATTTCTGTCCATTTTAAATTAATTTGACATCAAGAAACTATAGTTTGCCTAACTAGTTCATTTTAGTTGTAAATACGATTTCTCTTATATGAGCTATTAAGTTTACAGTTACAAAATCTTCATCGGCATGACCGCCATAAATAATGATCATCTAATTACCGTACAACAAATTTGAGCTTCAGGGTCGTCTTTATAGTTATTTTAAGCATTTATATACATATAAACATACGTGCGCATATATGCTTCAGAGTGAAACTACAATGACTGAACAAAATTTTGCACTAGGCGAGACAGTTGAATAGTGTAACACTTGTATATGTAGGAGTTTCCTCCGACCAACTGTCTCACGTCTTTTACAAAATATCTAATATATTTTGGGATAAGATCCAACTCTTAATGATGAGTCACCAATTTACATGAAATGCATGCGCAATTGAGATTTTCTTCGGTTCATTTCTATTTTGACCTATCTTTCTGGTCCTATTTCTGCTGACCTGTAAATTTCTATCAATTTTTGTTTTGAATTTTCAAATTTCTCTATTACACCTCTTTTTGACAAAATCATTCTTTCATTTAAAACCGTCAGCTTGTTGTAACAAATGTAAAAGAGATCAAACCTTTGTTTTCAACTTAGTCAGTTGGAATTTACTTGTATCTAAACCACTAACCAATATTTTTATTATTCATGAAAAGAGATAATCATTACGAGCCATAACGTAGGCATTCAAATGAACTGATCATTAAATCTTAAACATTAAGAATAAAAGTGTGATTTTAACTAAGTTTAACATATGAAATATAAGCGAGGTTTCTTACAAGTTGTTTTGTGTTATTAAATCAGCCAGTAATAAGTTTAAATAAATTTTGGCTTAATTCATTAATTGTCAATAATTGATAGGTTGAACAGTCAATTTATAAATGAATATTGAAATATCTGAAGGGAGTTTCTAACGTGTGTTAAAGAAGACAAGGGCCGAGTAACAGGTGAAATTTTGTATAAGAAATAGTTTAATCGTGCACAAATCTCCTCACCAATTTTGACTTATATTCAACAATTGCACATTCATTTTAGCAACTATTTCATATATATATGCGCAAATATGTATCAATGATGTAAATTTCCAGACTAGCTATTTATGCTTCTACATTGAGGTCCTACTTCTCGCTGAAACGTTCTCAATTCTATAATATACTTCAATAGTTTCTAAGATTAATCATTGTGATAGCACTAAATTTTGGTATAATTTACACAAAATATTACGGGCGTATGCCACCAAATAAAATATTCTTCAAAAAATTTCATACTGCTCACAATTATATAATCAAGTCGTATGTGCGGGTAATAAAATGTACAAGAGAGCAGAATCGCACAGGAACCTATCCAAATTAATGAAATGACGACTTGATATGTCTATATCTAGTGTAGCAGATAAGTAGTTAAATTTATTCTTATTTATAAACACATATTTGGTAGATGGGGAATGGCGCAATATTCCTTTCAAATGATTGTAACGTTTTTAATCATTTAAAAATAGCTGAAAACATGTTGAACGCACGAAACCTAATTTTTTCTTCGCAACTATTCTTGTAATTTGAAATTTAGCTTTCTACTTCTCCACTGTGGAATAAAACTTCCATTATGTACTGCTGAACAGCAATGGTAGTTTTTAGGAAATTTCTATTGGGAAAACAGGTCGATAATTGCAAAACCGACTGTATAATAAAAAAAACTGTTTATCGACCGCCGTGTTTTCCATAGCAAGATCTCGATCTTTAATTACTTAACTAATGAAATTGATGGTTAATCTAAATTGATTTAATGAATTTTTATTAACCACCGCGCAATACGTGATTTCGTAAAAGATTGGAATAATTTTTATACCGGAAAACTCAACTTAATTTAGTGTTATTAATTTCGGCGTAATTTATCATTGCTTGATTCAACTAAATAAATGAATATCGTCAAATATGCGATTTAAATATTCTCAGGATTCCGGAGCTTTCGTACAACAGACTTGATTACTAAATTACTTTGGCAAAATTGATCTCCATCATTCAGATTATTAGTTAGAATAATTATTTAATTAATTGGTATTTCGCTTCAAAAATGTTTGTTATCTTAATTACCTCAAACTATATGGTGTTAAATTGGATTCTAAAATATGATTTATCATCGTACAAACAGTGTAGACGTGGTGTAAGAAATTTATAACTTAGGAGTTATTAGGCTAACCCTCGGATTTTAGCACGTGTAAGACAACTTAATAGACATTTCTTATCTTCTAATGTCAATTTTTCAGTAAAAATTGTTTGCCTTTTAGAAAAACTCGACATTTTTCGTTGTAAAATATAATAACATGATCATAATAAAATCTATTATCATGGGCAATGATGTAATTTAATAAGTTTATTCACGTTAGATTCAATTGAGTTATGTTCATTTTACTCTGAAATACAATTACAAGGTATTTTCCAATCTTCTTGTAAATAAACTGAATGAATGTTTGGAGATTTTAAGATTATCATTGAGGATTAACTAAAATTAGACTGATAAACCAATTAAACGTTAGACGGATATTGCAGGTAATTTTACATTTTTCATAAGTAAATTTTTAATTTCTAAACTGTTTGTCTATCCTGCGTTTTCAATTACATGTATGTAAAAAAATTAAATTTCAAATGATTCGCTCAATTAGCATAAAGTCCATTTAAATAATTTAAATTTTATACACAAAAATTTCAAAAGGTCGTGGAGAATGCACCTCGTGGTACATTTTTGGGCCAACTGATCGTAACCGATGCAGATGTCACAGCGCCTAATCGACGTGTACGTTTCAGTCTCAGTGGTCGACTAGAAGATTTGCACACTGTGGAGATTGATAGAAACACTGGTCGTCTAACCACGAAACGTCCAATTGATCGTGAAAGTCGTTCATCTATTTCGCTCGTCGCGTATGCAGAAAACGATCTGCCACTAGCCGTATATTCCAAGCATGGTGGCATGTCAAATTTGGCAGACGCCGAGTCAAAAGGCACCAATATTGCCAGTCGAGGTGCAGCTGAAACCAATATTGTCATAAGTGTGCTAAATGTCAACGACAACACACCCGAGTTTGTGCTTATCGATCCCCATCGAACTCATCTGACTTTTATCTGGGAACAACTTACTCCGTTGGTGCAGTTGCAGGGTCTCGATCAGTTGCAAAACAACGCACACGAGGAAAATTCTAGTAGGGGCGTCTTAGAATCGAAAGGTAGCAAAGAAACTGGTCAACCCGAAGAGCAGTCGAGGCAATTAGCTGATCTAAACCAGCGAATAAATCCAATTTGCGAAACTCTACCTTACAAGGCGGTGGATAAAGATCTTTCAAGTCAATCGCAGCCATCTTATAGTCTTTTGGATTTGGCACCGGTTGCAGCCAGACTCGTCGATATCAGCTCGATCGGCGTCAACGAGGACGTATATAATGCCAAAACTTCAAGTAATGTTAGCAATGTAACTGATAATAAAGACGCCTATGTTGAACATCAAAACAGCAGTCATAGAATTGTACAACGAAACAGTAGAGGATTAGCCAATTCATCAGGGGCACAATTGGAAATAGGTGTTTCAGGTGATGGGGAGAAAAACGAAGTAATGGAGGTCCAGCGCCCGCAATATTTAGGCTCAGAGTGCTGCTATTACCATTTAGCGGACAATTATGATGGACTATTTGAATTGATGCACGAGGCCCCAAATGTACTGTGTGTAACCAAAAGGCCACCGCGTCCCAGAAGTTACAAACTGACTCTAGTCGCTGTAGACGGTTTGACAAATGATAGCCTCTCATCAAAGGTAGGTTTTATATAAAGCTTTGATGTTATTAATTTGTCAGCCTGTTGGATGGGTAGAGAAAACTTGTTCGAAAAACGTTTTCATAAAACTATTTCATTGCAGATAATTTAATGTTTCGTACATATTATCATCTAAGACTCTGTGAATATTTTTGATACATTTTTCAATATATCATGAAGTTAATGAAGATGGCAGGCCTAAAATAATAACCTGTCTAAGAATATGGCTGTTAAAAATAAAGCCGTACATTGTAAACGCGCTGATGTAAAAGCAATTTGAAGACAGTCCATTTTCTTATTTGCTGAGGATCTTTCTCAGCATACAAAAATCATATTCATGAAAAATCATCTGAAATTAAATGAATAACTTCGCATAGCTGGCCAATTAAGATCATCTGCTATGTCTCCCAATTGAAATAATTATTGGATGCTTTTTTATTTGACTATTCAATTAAATTTAAATGAACACCTTTTGCTCTTCTTATTGGCAGAATCCGACATGCATGAAATCATATTTTAAAGTTTTTTTGTGGGAAAGTAAAACGTTGTATAATGGAGAATATTTTTATCAAAGAATTTTACTTGTTTTTTCGTAATAATTAACAACACAAATTAAAATCTTCAAGTTATAACCATTCTTGGTTTCGATCATAATTATATGGTTTACTATGCAACAATACTTAAATATGATTCTTTGTACTTAGTTGCGCAACTGGTTCGTGAATTTCTACGAAATAAACTAACAACAATCTACAATAGGCATACTCTTAATTATTAGATGTGTTTACTTCACGAACAATTAATACATTGTGTAGCACTCAAAATTAGTGCTAATTATTAATTTATATCTTACTGGTTTTAGTCAGCTCTTGACAACATTTTCACCTTTAAGCAATCGGTCTCTTAGCATAAACATATACACAATTATTAATGAGAAAATTTAGTGATGATTTGAATAGTTTACTAGTCAAAAATAATTTTAATTCATAACATACGATGAAACCAAATTTAATCGAACATAATAAATTTAGTAAATCATCAAAATAAATAAAAAGTTGCAAAAGGCCAATTTTAACTGTGGTTCCGGATTGCCTTTAAGATGTTTAATTGAAAAGTGTTACGATGCCAATAAGCCGACATTCTTATAATATGTACTTAAAATAAAAGTCGAATTGCGATGAAAATGTAAGAACTGGTCGTGAAATTTAACGCAAATAAGCAGAAGCACAAACGCGCAAACGAGCATACGAGCAAATACAAAATCGCAAGCACATATACACACACACACACACAGGTGTTCAATATAGTATGTTATGTGTAATTTGCGAAAAATGTACTTGAGGTTATTTAACTGCAGAAGGAGCGTGTGACATCTACGATTATTTTAAATTATTCTTCATTTCCTCCTTTAAAATCACAATACATTTAATATGGTTTTAAGTTTTTTAGTTGTTTTTCATTTAATATGTGCCTGATTTTTACTTTTACAATTGCAGCTAGTTTATAAATCTCTCATATTCGTTTGTTTGGTATATGAACAGTTTATACTTATGTTAAGTTTTTGAACTCTTATAGAAATTTACTTTGTCTTTTGAAGAGACAAAGTTTGTGCTATAATAGGAAAAAAATACAATTAAACAGTTACTGATTGTGCGATTGTCGAAAACAATACATTGAATCAAGTTTGCAAGCTTGAAACAAACACCAATCCGATTGTATTTAACCTGTCTAAAAAATACGTGTGACGGAAGGTAGTTTTGCCATGTTGTTTAACTGGTTAAATACAATGGGATTGGTGTTTATTTCAAGCTCGAAAATTTTATTCTTTTAAGGGACAAATTTATTTTTGAATTAATATTACATGCTATCTTGTAAATTTTCCCACGTGAATCGTAGTAAATTGCTACATTTAATAGTTAATAGACTCTTTTGCGCTGTGAACATCGAATTCGTCACACTACATTTAACAATTCTTAAGATTTATATCGGACCTCAACTGTCATAAATCGATTCTGCGGAATCATTTATTGCGGCGTCCATTAAAGAAAAGAGGACAACACTGTTGACGTAGCAGAACATATATTTCCAAAATGTAATACATTAAATAAGACGGATTTGCTTTTGTCTTCCAGGAAACAAAATTCAAAAAAATGCAAATCGTTGAATTTGTGAATTTTGTCACTCTCCGCACATAATGAGCGGCAGGGTGTCTCGGTGGTTAGAGCATCAGATTCCGAAGCAGACGCACCAAGGTTCGATCCCAATTCGCGGCAAATTCTGGTCAGTACGTGATGAGATCCCAAAAGGATGAAATCGGCCTACTGGATGAATTTTTGTACAATTAAACAAAAATTCATTGTGTGGGCGTTGACAAAAATTACATTTTAATGAAGGTTGAGATATTAATATTAACACCTGACCCATTATATACATAAATTTGTCACTATTTACTAAGAATTGCCTTTTCCACACTACGCAATACTTATTTTATACAGACAAATGTATGTATATATTGAGTCTGGTGTTTATATCAAGATAGCACCCTTGAATATAGTAAATTTTATCAACGCCTGCGCAACCGAATTTCGTTTAAGTATTTAAAATGTTATTATGTCCAGCCTAATAAACTTAACAACACATTCGATTTACAAATTCTGGACAGATTGCGAGGAACACGCATATATTAACAGAGGAGCGCACATTCTATCGTTTAAATTTTAATCTCTGCCAAAATTAATATGTTATTTATCAGGAAATGGAGAGTGACACAAGCCACAAATTGAACGATTTGCATTTGTCAGAATTTTGTTTCCTGGAGGAAGAAAGCAAAGCCGTCTTATTTAAAGTATTACTTTTTGGAAAGATACATTCTGCTACGTCAACAGTGTTGTCCTCTTTCCTACAATGAACGCCGCAATAAATGATTCAGCAGAATCGATTTATAGAAGTTGAGGTCCGACGTAAACCTTAAGTAATGTTAAAAGTAGTGTGACGAATTCGATGTTCACAGTGCAAATGAGACTATTAACTATTAAAAGAGGCAATTTACTACGATTCACGTTGGAAAATTAACAAGATAGCATATAATATTAATTAAAAAATAAATTTTTCCCTTAAAAGAATCAAGTTTGCGCGCTTGAAATAAACATCAATCCCATTGTATTTAACCAGTTAAAATATATGGCAAAACTACCTTCTGTCACATGTATGTTGTTAGACAAGTTAGATACATGGGATTGGTATTTGTTTTAAGCTGGCAAACTTCATTCAAAGTATTTTCTACGGGATGAATTGTCTTTTCTACACTATACAATTCTTAGTTCATACTGAAAATAAATGTACTTAATGAGTCAGGTGTTTATATCAAGCTCTCAATCGGTGTGCGGCAGGGTGGCTTAGTGGTTAGAGCACCAGAGTCCGAAGCAGACGTGCAAAGGTTCGAGCCCCGTCCGTGGCAAATTCTGGCCAGTACGTGATAACTTCCCTATAAGGACAAAATGGTCTACTAGATGATTTGCCCTTCATACGTTATGCAATACTTAGTTTGTATTGACTAATGTTAGTTCTTAACGGGTCAGGTGTTTTTATCAAGTTCGCATCTTTGATTATATTAAATAATAAATTCTTCGTTGTTTTTCTTAATATTACCTCAGACTACTTTTTGTGGTAAACGAAATGGAGGCACAAAAACCTAAATAACTAAAAAATGGTTTCGCAAGTCTGTTTACTGATTGACACATGTTATATTGATTCATCGATATACTATTTAAGCTAAATAGATCGATCCAATTTTTAAATCTCATTAATACAAAATGCAATAACTTCAACTTGGAAGATATTTTTCGACAGCCTACCAAGTGTTCTCTGAGAAATCAATTTAAAATATAATTGAAATGAATTTGTATTCATTTTTTTAAATATAGACATCAAAGAATTCCGACAGGCGTATAGTGTGTAATAGGCAATTTCAATTCTAATTAGTTAGGTAATTTTATGGTCAATGCCTGTAAGGGAACAAATCTGATATGCCAATGTTCACTTTTACCCAGGAATTTTGAAATGATTTATGTCAAATTTACGGTATAACACACTTCTAAAAAGTAATTTAATTATGTGTCATCTACATTTGATGAATCATAGCTTCAATCCATGGCATCTTTTTTCGCGTATAGTTTACTATTTTATTATAACGCAACTTTGGAAATTTTCTTTGGGAAATTTATACCATTTCACAATACTACGGCCAACGTTGTGAAAAAATAGAAATTTATTCGCATAATTCTATGTAAATCTGCCAATTTATACATATCATTGCATAATGCTATACTCATTTCAGTTATGGGCTATCTAGGGATGCTTCGATGCTTTGAGGGTTCCATGGCATGAAATACGCATAAAATCTTTATTGTAAAGTTGTCCATTTTGCATTTATACATACGTGTATATGTTACAAAAAACAGTGTATGCTAAATTCTGCTCTAGTATACAGCCTTTATATCAAAGAAGCCCTCGTTGCTAGTCAGTTAGATCTTTTAAAATATTTAGCAAACGTTATTTTAATTCGACTGTACTAGAGTATTTAATCAATATCTTCCTGCCAGTGTTTGTTAATCAAGTTTAAATTAAGATAGTATAGATGTAAGAGATTATTAAGTTGAAAAGTGAAAGAGCTCATTAAAGTTTGGGCTTTAGATTACAAAAGATAACAACTATTTTGCAAAAATTATGAGGTTTAAGATTGCTGCTGACTAAGTTAAATTACGAATGGTAAATAATCATTCAACAGAGATAACAATCGTTAAAAAACTAAAATCTATAACATACATTAGATGGTTAGAGTGAAAGAACCAACGAATTTGTAACAGAAGAAAATAAACCTTTCTGCATATTTTTTCTAAACAATTCCTATTTATAGGCAAACGATATATGCATGAAACTAACGAAACTATGAACCCATCAATGCTTAATGATTAACGAATTTGCGAAGGAGAATCTCTTGATTATAATTAATACGTGGTGACATTTGATTTCCTGCAATTTAACGTTTAAATTACTCTTTTCGTGTTTAGCACCATTTATAATTTATAAAGTTAACATTTTATGTTATAATGTTATGCACAACTCACAATTATGCCTAGATACTTTCCTACTGTTACTTCATTTTTATATATTACTTCAAGAAGATTTTATGGATAATTGTATGAATCAAGTTTGCGTACTCGAAATCAACACAAACTCTATTATGTTAATATTTTCCAGTAAAATCTGGGCAGTAAATAATGTATAAAAATAAATTAATCCAGTAGACCGGTTCGTCTCTATTGGGTACTTTTCACGTACTGTCGAAAAATTGCCGAGGACAACGCTCTAACCTGGGCTAGTCTGATTCGGAATCTGTTGGATTAACCACTGAGCTACACTGCCGCATGCTATTCACAATTTTCTGTTATATACTAACTAATGTTTCTCGGCTGGCTTTTCCTATAGTCGGAGCCTATATAGCATCCCTTAAACACTAAAGTTCCAACCAACTATCCACAATCTGTCTTTAGTGAACAGATACCACGTCACGTTGGGACATTTATATAATTAAACGAATATTGGTTGCGCAGGCAGTGATAACAATTAGATTGAATCAACGATGCGATATTGATATAAAGTCCTGAGCCATTATTTACATACATACATGAGTATAAACAAAGTATTGTATAGTGTGGAGAAGGCATATCATCCAGTAGACTGGTTTCGACATTATTAGGAAATCATCACGTGCTGCCCAGAATTTGCCACTGACAGGGCTCAAATGTTTGGGATAGACGATGTAACGCCTATTATCAAACGTCTGTAATTTCCACGCAGAAATACAGGCCGATATTTATGCTGTCACTTTCAAGTTTGCCATCCTTACGTGAAATATTTTTTTACAATAATTCGTAGGAGAAATTAACATAAAGTGTAGTGCCAAAGTTAATGATCTTTTAGATAGTGTGTAGATAAATGTCTGCATTAGGATATGAAGGTAAAGCTGGTAAAAGTCATTAAAAAAATTACCTACTAAAGGAAGCACAAAATTATGATTTAGGGAAAGATATTAATTGACAATAAACTATTGTTACTAACAGTTACTTGAGATAAAGTTTTGGAGTTAGTCTATAAAATAAGGCAACAATACACGAAGGATGAAATTGTTATGTATGACGATGTAAGTGGCCATAAGTTTAAATAACAAGTGGCAAATTCCATAGGTTATATATATATATATATATATATATATATATATATATATATATATATATATATATATATATATAGTCCAATATTCTTTAAATCAAGTTTTCCAGCTTAAAATAAAAACCAATCCCATTGCATTTAACTAGTCGTCAAACAACAGTAAAACCACCGTCAATCACACGTACTGGCGTGGTTCGACCTTCCATGAGTATTAGCTGCGTACGACGGCAAACTGACTAGCTATTATCGAACTGCAGTACATATGTATTGGAAGCAAAATTAGTCAGGTTGACGTCGTACTATGACGATGGAAGGTCGAAACGCGTCAATACGTGTGACTGACGGCGGCTTTGCTAGGTGGTATGACGACTGGTTAAGTAGAATGGGATTGGTGTTTACTTCAAGCTCGCAAACTTGATTTAAAAAATCGTTACCACCAAATGCGAAGTCATTGATTGTTGAATTATAGTATAATATTCTTGATCTATTTCTAGAGCTAATTCAGAATCTGATTCGCAGATTCACTCCTTCCTTCCATTATTTACCGTTACGTTCTCATTTTACCTTCATTTGGCGCAAATTTTCATCCACATACAATAAATTTCAATCATTGTCAGGAATTTCATGCAGTTCTGACAGGTCAAAGAGTACAAATTTTCTCTTTTTTTTTTAGAAAATTCACTACTTAGATTAAGAGACAGTCTGAAGAGGAATCCTTTTTATCCTTAAATTATATTTGCTTCCACTATCTACTCAGATTAGCAACCGGTAATTTGATGATTTAAGCATCCGTCATCTCTGTATCAGTTACACTGAAGTGGTAAATAGCACTTCTGCTCAGTTCGTTCTCTCTATGCGTTTTGCTATTTAATGTGTGACCACATATTTTCCCTGATTTGAAAATACCGGATTTCATTCGGTACGCCCAGTCTAAGTTGAAATTTGTCACGGACAGATCTCGAATGTTCTGGATAGACATAGTATCGCCTATTATATTTTTTTAAATTCTATTGTATTTGCTTCCACTATCTACATACTTTAGCACACGGTAATTCGATGATCTAATCATCCTTCCTAATACGGTCTTATTCTCTTTGCTTCTTCTTGGAATTTAATTAACGTGCACCATTCATCATCATTGTATCAGTCACAATGAAATAGTAAATAACACTTCTTATTATTATAATCAAGGTTGCGGTCTTCATATAAACACCTGACCCATTAATTACTTACATATGTTAGTATAAACTAAGAATTGTATAGTGTAGAAAAGGCAATTCATCCAGTAGACCAGTTTCGTCCTTATTGGGAACTCATCATGTACTGGCCAGAATTTTCCGCGGACAGGACTAGAACCTGGGCACGTTTGCTTCGGAATCTGGTGCACCGTGAGAAAGAAGGAAGTCCGATTTTGACCTAGGAGAAAGAGCTAGAGACATTTACATTAAAATCGAATAGTACGTCGGGCCTACATGTACATCATAGTTCTTGATTGAAAACCCTGTGCGACATTTCTCTGTTCACAGTGACGATCTGATATTTTTTTATTAGCTGGACAGAATTGAGTGCCTTGTTTGACCGTGTTTCCAGTGCGATAAAGTGGAAAACACAACGAAGCTTTATTGCTGATTATGCCTTGCCTTAAATCTGACTTGACCACGATAGTGTTGTGTAGAGATGTAAGTTTCAAAGTTTGTTGTATTGCCTAACTAAATATATCAAACTGACCTTGATTCTCTCCGTCATAAATCATTCTTCTTTAATTATTCTTCATTTAAGATATTATCCTTGCCATTATTACCAATTGCATTATTCAGTATAAAAAATATTTCTATTATTTTTTTCATTTTTTGTTTGTACTTTTCTCATGATAATAAGGCAGTGAAGAATAAGTTACTAACAGCTGCTGTAATGCTTTCTGTGCTGCTGCTGCTGCTGATGATGATGATGATGATGATGATGATGATGATGATGGTGGTGGTGGTGATGATGATGATGATGATGATGATGATGATGATGATGATGATGATGATGATGATGATGATGATGATGATGATGATGATGATGATGATGATGATGATGATGATGGTGATGATGATGATGATGATTACATTGACGTGATGATGAGGAATTTTTTTAGGATAATTATGTTGATTTTGATTTTGGCGATGATACTGATAATGATGACATATAAAATGCAGACTTTCTAAGTGGTCAATTTACCGTTCTGTAGTTTTGATTACCAGTGACATTTGAAATGCGTCAGTACAAGCGACTAATGACAATTTTGCTATATTCTACAACACGCTAAATTAATTAGATTGATGTTTACCTTAATGTTGTAAAATGATTAAGTAATCGCTTCAAGTATTATAGGAGCGTAACGGAAATATAACTAACTGGAAGTAAGAAATGCAATGTGGTAATCATTTTAGAACTACCAAGATATTACTATAATCAAGATTGCGGTCTTGATATAAACATCTGACCCATTAATTACTCACATATGTCAGTATAAACGAAGAATTGTATAGTGTAGAAAAGGCAATTCATCCAGTAGACCGGTTTCGTCCTTATTGGGAACTCATCATTTACTGGCCAGAATTTGCCGCGGAGAGGACTCGAACCTGGGCACGTCTGCTTCGGAATCTTGTGCTCTAACCAATGAGCCACCCAGCCGCACACTATGCTATACACAATTTTCAGTTATATACTAACTAATGCAATTTGGTTAGTCTCTTTTTCCTTTAGGTGGAGTTCATATGGCATCAATTTAGACCCAAAGTTTCAACTAACTATCCACAATCTGTTATACTGGCCAGTACATGATGAGTTCCCAATAAGGACTATACAATTCTTAGTTTATACTGACATATGTAAGTAATTAATGGGTCAGGTGTTTATATCAAGATCACAACCTTGATTATAATAATTGTTATCACCGCCGGGCAATCAAAATTCGTTTAATTATATAACTGTTCGTTTCCACACCACTTCCCCATGTAGTGTGGTGTCTGTTCAGTAGTGAAAGATGTGGGATGGTTAGGTGTAACGTTCGGTTTAAATGGATGCCATATGAGCTCCACCTAAAGGAGAAATAGACTAACCTACTTACCTTAGTTTTTGTATAACTGAAAATTTTGTGTAGCGTAGTGTTCAGCAGTTTGGCCTAATGGCTAGAGTACCAGATTCCAAAACAGACGTGCCCAGGTTACAGCCCTTTCCGCGGTAAATTCTGGCCAGTACATGATGAGTTCCTAATAAGGACGAAACCAGTCTACTAGATGAATTGTCTTTCCTACACCATACAATTCTTAGTTTATACTGACATATGTGAGTAATTAATGAGTCAGGTGATTATATCAATATCGAAACCTTGATTATAATAATTGTTATCACCCCCAGCGCAATCAATATTTGTTTAAATACTAAGATGTTAATCTTACTCTTTAAATTACTACAAACATTAAAAATATGAGATATTATCATACTAAAATCATTACATAAACAGGATTAAAATATATGCATGTATAAACACGCAAGTGAAGATCAGTTTCTAGCCCTTGAGGCTACAATTGAAACAGCATTGAAAATGTTGAAAAAAAATACTAATGAAACAACCAAGAAATAAAGATTAAAACTGGGAATAGGCGTTGCGTATAATGGAAAAATTCCTCCTTAAAAGGACTATGTGCCTGCATATATTTTATACAACCAATATTCTAATCAATCAAATTTAAGATAAACTATTTGAGGTAATAGCTACATTCCAAATTTCAATACATTATATATATATATATATATATATATATATATGTAATATATATGAATATTTATTCCAGGATTCTGATTATATTATATTATATATATATATATATATATATATATATATCAGTATAAACTTAGAAATGTTTAAGTTAGGAAAAGATATTCGTCCTTTAAAATGGTTTCACCCTAATGGAGATACGTCAAGTAATTTCTTCCACGAACGAGGCACCAAACAGGGCGCTTTTACTTTGGAATCGAAAATTTTATCCAAAGTGTCTACTCTGGAGCATACTTCACGAATTTTTCAGTTATGCACATATATTTTTGGTTGCACCTTCGTTCACATACTGCCTATATGTCGAACTTCCAACATGAAACTTGATCAAATTGTAATGTTTGTAAGATTCATGACAGGAGTTTTCTTATATAGATTCGCCTTCATCGGTAAAAAACATTGAATTGCGTAATGTAACAAAGGAAATTCATTCAATATAGCAGTATCTTCCTTGTATATATCTTGTCAAATATTGTTGTAATTTTTCATGGATGGCGTGAATACCGCAGTCTATTTGCTTCGAAATTTGGGTCTCCATTCATTGCCTCAATTATAACGCTATTTGAAGTGTCTAAAGATATTCAACACAGTTTCCACCTGAATGAAAGGCTAATCTAAAATATAAATTAGTATATAATTGAAAATTGTGGGCAGTATGCAGCAGGAGTGGCGCAGTGGATAGAGTGCCAGACACTGAAGCACAAATACACGGGTTCTAGTCCGACCTGCGGCAAATTATGGACAATAATTAACGAGTTCGTAATACAATCAAAACTGGCCTACTGCAGGAAGTGCCTTGTATAAATTAGTAAATGCTTAGATTATACTGACAAAAATAAACACAATGAATATCCTGACATTAAATTGCAATTTAATGTCACTTCCCCAGGTGGTATGGTGTCTGTTCTGACACGAAAATAAAGGAGTGGCTAATAAGAAATGACCGCAAAGTATGCACGGGTGGAGCAGTTGATAAACTCTCAGACTCAAAATCATATATATATATATATATGACCTCCATTTTTCCTTTACCTTAACGCATTCAGGCTAATCGTAGAAGGTTTAAGCGTGCTCGTACGTGTAACTGAAGTTGAATTAGAAGTTGTACAGCTGGTAAGCAGAGTGGGGCTCATGTTTGGTGAAAATATTTATTTTACTTATTTCAATCCGTTCAAAGTTGATTTAAAAATAAATGGCTTATTTGAATAGTGAGTTACGTTTAAAGTGGTTTACTCCATCTTTGACCGTTTATTGATCGCTTTTTTAAATAAATAATAGATGACATGTTTTTCTCGCTTACTATAATTAAAAATTGATTATTTTATTAATCTATTGACTTTTCACCGGACTTTTTCGCGCATTAGCTAAATGAATTATATACATAGAAAGAGAAAGGAAGAAAGAGGGAGATATACGATGAATGTTTAATCTGTTTGACTTAATTTCAATCGAGTCATTTACCACTTTAATTGATGGGAAATTATTCAGTAAAAAGTTTACGCTTAACTACTTTTGTTTCGATTGTTTGGTACGTAAAAAATCTATCATTTATTTCAACCAGTAGATGAATGTGCGTGTCGGGCGGAAGAGGGGAATAGATAAATACGTCTCTGCTGACTGAATACACACATTATTCACTATTAAATAATTTTTTTATTAAATTTTCGGCCGACCATTTTTGGAAATAAAGTTTTATCAATTTTCAGTTTAAACGTTAGTTGATAAATTCAACGAATTTAATGAGAGCAGTAAATGCAGCGGGCACCTCGTAAGTGAATACGAAATTCACAAAACATACTAACCGTATAATTAAACTAGCGGGATATACATGGAATTCTATTAAAATAATGACCATTTCATATTTTTATACGAGTTTTGCCTGTATGATGTTGTCTATACTTCTTCCTTGTTTATTTGTTTAAGATAACAGAACTTTATGCAAATAGTACTACCGGACGTCTAGTTAGCAAACAATAAGATAAAATATTCTTATTTGTTGTTTCCGAATTAAAAAGTATAGTCTGATGATGATTGGTTAAATAAAATCCCTGACCAGTTAATAGAAACTTTGTATTTTGCACATCACAATCCATACAACAAAAATTTGCTACATTATAAAAAATGAAAATACTTTAATCGATAAAAATATTTGAAAACGAAAATCTGTTAAAACCGGAACAGGCAGGGAGGCTCATTCTATTTGAATCAAGTCTGCGAACGTGAACAAACGTCATTTACAATTATGTATTAGGTGTTGCGTACCTCGTAACAAATTAGTTCAGTTGTGACCAGAAGGATAAACAAAAGACGGCATGAACGAAAAGTATAGCCTCATACACATTCGTTTCGTGCTTACTGGCGACTCATCATTAGGAGCCGGTATTACGCCCTTTAACCACTATACCGTACTATTATACCATATTCTTCACCCAAATATATAGTGGTTAAAAGGCGTAATACCGGCTCCTAATGATGAGTCGACAGTAAGCACGAAACGAATGTGCATGAGACTATACTTTCCGTTCATGCCGTCTTTGTTTTATCCTTCTGGTCACAATTGAACTAATTTTTTACTAGATTCGCAACACCTAATACATACTTGTATATATAATAGTTCTTCGCAACGAACAGTAGTTAACTGTTAATCACACTGGTTGGCAGCCTTATAACACCGTTAAATTATAATGATTACAAATTCTGACGCGATGCAATTTTTATCGTAATCCATAGAGTATGACGGTAAATTGATTAATGAGGATCGATTTGCAATCAATAATTTTTATATACGGAAAGGTTTCATTTCGCGAAATTGGACCCACCTACCTGATTATACGTAACTAATAAATAAATAAATAAATAAATATATATATATATATATATATATATATATGTATGTATATATATATATAAACTTAAAAAGCTATTCGAAAACAAAGGCAATTCATCGTATAGACCAGATTCGTACTTATCGGGAATTCAGAAATTTATTGAAAGAAATGTAGTGACTAGAAATCGAGTCGGAGCGCATATTTTTCTGGGTCTTGCAGCTCATCCACCGCGCAGTCTAAGCCGCGTACTCCATGAAAGTTTCAGTCATATACTATCTTAACTTTTTGAGCGGCCTTTCTTTCATGTGGTGCCCAATTCGCACCCCTTTCGACATAAATTTCCAAATGATCACCTACATTCATAACAATTCTGGCGTGTATTTAATGAGTTTTCAATTATGAAAAAAGCGACCTCCTTGATGAATTTTAGTTAAAACTGAATGCAATGTTAAGTTTATACTAATAACTAATATAATTAATAACAAAATAAATGTCTTCCACAACACACTTTAAGACAATTTAAATTCTCTATGGGCATGTTGTCTGTTCTATAACGAAATATTGGTGGTAGCCATTTGGAGCCTTAATTTAAAAAAGATATCAAGTAAATTTCACCTGTAGAAACGCCTGACCAAGAGCAAAAATTGGTATAAGACTGAAAACTTTGTATCGGTTTCTTTTACTATGTCTACTGCGCGACTCTACCTCAGCTACCTTTAACTGTTATTAATTTATACTGACAAATATATATTTATATATTACGTGATTAGTTCTTATAACAAATTCGCAAACTTGATTTACATAAAAACTGGATTTATTGCTACTAGTGTGTAAAGTAGATTTATTCTCAATACCCAATTAGAAAACAGCAGGGAAAGTAAACGTATCTGGTTGGTTACTTTTGCAGAAAACGGAGCAACAATTCAAAACTTTTTGAATTTTTTCAAAATTCTTTTGGTTCAAAATAAACTAACGTAAATTAAGACTTAATACATAGCGATTCCGGAAATGAAAGTAGTCTGTTTTGGTTAATTTAGTTTTTGCGTAGCAAATACCCCCAATATAACACGGTGAATTGTTGATGAAACTGTGAATAAATTTATGCAGTGTTTTTTTTAATATTTAAGGTAGTTGAAAAGTCAACACTAATTCGCCTCTTTTAAGGCCGCTATGAAATATATTTTCTTGATAAATTCGAATTATTATAGGATAAAAGGTCAATCATGTATTGAAAATTGTTCGTCGTAGAATAGAGAGTCCAGGCATGGGTATCATCACTTGTGTATCAAATTGTTGTCGAAGAATGATAAACACCGTTCTGTATTCGTAGCCATAACATAGATAAATCGAGTGTAGATCTGATCCAATAAAAAGCGTTCTGAATTTTTTTATTGAAAATAACTAGATAAAAGGGTCACAAAATTTTTTTTCACATTATAAATATTATAATAATTATGATAACAATCAACATTGTAGACCGAATTCACACTTGCTCATTGAATGGGATATTTAAATTAAATGATAGCCCGAAATAAATACGCTTAAATTGTCTCTATTTCAAAAACTTTTTAAACGCGTTATTTTTGCGAATTTTTCACAATATTCGTCGTGCAATTTAATTAAGATAATTCTGTTTCCCTGTTTGCCATTATTTTTTCTATTAATGTTTGCTTACTCTACATCACTCAGTCAGACGTTACTACTGATTCTGACACTTTGTATATCAAAGAAAATCAATATTATTGGTTAGAACATTGCTCGGAATATATATATATATATATATATATATATATATATATATATATATATATATATATATATATATGAGTATGCACAAGAGTGACAGATAAGAAAGACCTGAGAACATTGACAAAAAATAAGCAAATATTTAGCCAACGTTTTGGACAGTGTGAGAAATATTTAAGACCGCTGTAAGCGTGAACGACCGAATAGGTGATTGTCACCATATGGCAGAGTTCCCTGCACGTAAATAACAGCCTAAAAGCAAAATCAGCATTTTTCCTGTCTAAAGTTTGTTCAAATAGCCGATTTTGTAGTAAGACGTGTTCAAGTCAAATGGAAAGATTTAATTTATTTAAAAAAAATATTATTAATCTTATTTAAGTTGCATTATTTTGGGGAACACTGACCAGATTATATTTATGCGTACCTCGAACCAGAGATATTTTAAAACAATAAAGATATCATGTGAAGACTACACTCAGCAGAAATTATCAGTTAATGAGAACTTTTGATTCGTGTTCTAGACTGATAAGCCATGGAAATGCCCATAAAGTTGTAATAAGTTTATCTAGGGATTTCTTTTTGCAAGAACGTAGAATTACCTGTAAAATGTGTGAAAAGTTTCAATTTAGACGACAGGAAAATTTATCACACATGCAAACGGAATAATCACAGATAACATGACGGTACATTCGTAGAGTGTATCTCATTATCCATCCATTTTCACCTTTATATATTTGAAATTAATTTTATGTACGAAGTTTTCTTAATATTCATAATATATAAGACTATAAGGAATGTGAGGATAATTTATAATCTCTAAGGAATTTGTGTTTTATTTTTAAATAAATCTTTGTTAGGCAGTATGCGTTAATGCTCCGATGTTAAGTATAAGATTGTGAGTCCGAAAGTTTATTTAAATTATTGCAATCCCTAGTCGTGCCGTCCATAATTATTTAATTTCATAACAAATGAGTATCGCAAAAGCTACAAGAATGGTATGACCTAGACTGCATAGAAATTCTGCAATTTCTCTCTGCCCTTAAGCAGTTTGTGAGTGGAGATCACATTTTTAATCTTTAGTTCATTATATATATATATATATATATATATATATATATATATATATAATAAAATTTCTTCGTTATTATGGTTTATGTCATCGTAAAAGAACGAAAAATGTGAGTTCAATGTGTATCCATATCAAGCTCGCAAATTTGATTTTAAGGATTGTTACCAACACCCTTGCAATCATTGGATTTTTACTTGTATACCACATATATGTGGCTAAATCTGTAAATAAATTTATATTTATGACTGCATAGAAGTTGTGCGGCCGACATTTCTAGTGAAGTGCAATGTATGCGAGACTACTAGACGAGGGAGCCGTATATCGGATTTTCCTCACATTAAATATGCATTATGGTTTAATCCTCGCTAGTCAGTTTTTCGTCGTTTTCTGATGATGATTATGGAACTTTGAAACGTGTATGTGCATGTGAGTGACGGAAGTTTTGCTACATTTTGCGACCGGTTGGATGCAATGGGTTTGGTGTTTGCATCAATCTAAGAAACTTCATTTTAAGGCATGTGAGTATGTGCAACTGGCTATAGTCATCCTCATTTGTGTGAATGGATTAATCGACGGTACTGGAATTTATTTAAATTCATCTAAATTTAGTGAAACTTTTTTATGCAAACCGCATTATCAAACACTGCTTAGAGTTAGTATATGTTTGATTATTTCTTGCCTGAAAAATTAATCCCTATCACACACTCATTTATGTTTCATTAGTGAACGAAAATTATTTATATCGCCAATTGGAATTTTTCAATATTTATATATCAGAAATTTCCTCGACAGGTCTCCTGTTCCTAAATAATCTATTGGTGTTTAAGCGGTAATTACAATTTCATGCTAATGAACCGATGGAAAATAAGACAAATTCTATTGGTGCGAGATTTTTGTTTCGATAATTTGCAGCCTTATATAAAAATTAACTTCTCGTAAACCGTTTGCATTGCCATTGAGGAGGAAGTGAGCAGAATATTTTCCCAGGCATATATTATTGAACTAAGATATAAAGAATTTCATTTACATTTGGTTTAAACAAGATTTATGTGAACATGTGAACACAAATCAAACGTTAACAAAACAAAATTAATGTTAGCAATTTTCATTGAATGCAAATTAGAAGAAAATAAGTTAACACCTATTTTAGCAGTTGTCTTCATAAACGATTCTGTGAGTAATAGAAAATTTCGAAAAACAATAAGAATAGATAATTTTGAAGCCGATTGGACGAAACTACTTAATGTGAACAAATTAAATTTCCCATTTTTATTTACAAAACTTTTCTTGAAAGCTTTGTCTAACTAGTCATGATTTATTTGCGAGGAGGAAGTTCAAATAAAGAAAAGTAAACATTTTCTTTTATGGGTGAACTACGTGATAAAATGAAACAAAAAATATCGACACAATACGGTGAAGGTAAGAATGCTTTCTTAAAAGCAAATATGCAAGCTTGCACTAAACAAAAATCCAATTTTATTTACTCAGTCTTAGAAAAAAATAGCAAAACCATTGTCAGCCACATACATTGATGCGTTTCGACCTTCTATGATCATTATTTGAGTACGTAGACAAGCTGACTTTCGAGGATAAAACCGCAATGCATACATATGGAAGATAAATTAGATATGCGGCTCTCACCTCTAGCAGTCCTGCATACATTAAACTTGAATACATCCTCGTTAGTTAGTTTTCCGTCGTACTCTGATAATGACCATGGTAGGTCGATACGTGTGTGACTGAAGGTAGTTTTGCTATGTTTTTCGGCGACTTCTTAAATGCAATGGAATTGATGTTTACTTCAGGCTCGCAAACTTTATTTCAGTAAATGTTAGCGTCGCCCATGCAATCTGTGATAGTTAATGATAAGAATGCATTGTGGTCATGAATTCATTGAAAATAAACAACACTTTAACAAGTAAGCTGAAAGAAGTTTGATTCCTTTCCGATTCCTCACCAATTCGGACATGCTACATAAAACTGATTTGTAATTTTAAATAAAGCGATATAACATTGCTGCTGTTTATGACATGATTACTAGCATAAAATTTATTTATGTTGTTCATCTGTATTTTATAATTAATTAAATATGCTATACTTCATCAAAAAATGGCATATTCAGTAAAGTCTTTGTTGAAAAGCGTCATAAACCAGGTCTTATCGACGTAAGAAACCAGATGACATCCAATGCGGCCTATAATATTACTAAATGCTTGGGTGAGTTGATCTAACATTTATGCATTCATGTATTAGGTGGGGCGTGCCTAGAAACAATATATTTTAAACAGAACCGGGAGGGTTCGTTAAGGTCTATAACAATTAATTATTTAATTTCAAGTGGACATGCGTTTAGTTCTTCCAGCGATTCGTTTGTAGAATCCAGTACTACGTCACACACTGACTTCATAATTTATGAAAAAATATAAGACAATTGGACGACGCAATCTCCTTGGCGCGTAATGTATACAACAGTATAAAAAACGTCTTTATAATGCAATTCGCTTCGCTACTTTAGAGCAGGCATACTGTTCTAGAGAATTAAAGACACTGAAAATATTACCGAAAACCCAAATAAGGAAATCAATAAAACTCGACTATAAACACTTGCTACATCGTAATAGACCTCACAATTTAGACTATGGTGGTATCTCTTTAAGCTATTTATTTATACATTTAATATATATAAATATGTGCACACATACATCAAAATGAATTGTATTCATAGCAGCGTAGGTTGTATCTAATAAAGCTATGAAGACGGCGGTTAGAATTGAATGCCAGAAAATTGACAATGGAAAGCAGCTCAGTAGAAGGAAAGAATCCAATGTTATGTACCTCTACAAAGTTTTGTGGCAGGTGCATCCTTGTAAGTGCATAATCAAATGGTATAATTTCATGTAACCAAGCTTTTTATGCCTACTGGAGATTAATCCTTAGAAGTCGACACCCTCCCGCATAGCCATATTACATTCTCTTGATAAATTTTGGACAATTTGAGGACGCATTTAATTATGCGTTTGTGTTTGGATTTAGTAGTAGAGTCAAATTAGTACAACGTCTGTTTCAATGTGACTTAAATCCGATATTATAAGTAATATGTAACATAATTTTAAGGGTTACTAATACAAGAATTTTTTAAAAAGGCCAAATTTCAGCAAAATCGAGAACGCCGACTATTCTGAACACATGCTAGTCTAGAAAAAACTTGCACTCGGAATTTGATTGACATCAACATTAAAATATGCCCTGGAAACTACAAAGTTGGCCAATACTAAATAAAGTGCAGCTTAAAATATATAAATTACCAACGTAAAGACATTTTTGAAAAGATAAATCCTTTAAATAGCTCTCCTAAATAAGGAAATTTGCAACATATTTATCCCATTAGTTTCGTTTCTATTCATTAGCGCCGATGGACAAAACTGAATAAAATACTTACATTTTCTAAAAATGTTGGATCTCCGCGATTTGCGTTTGCAGGTTGTGGCAGTTTATTATCAGTTTTACAAAGATACGATTGATCCCCATTTCTAAGTACGCATTGATTTTGTCTTCTTATTGGCTGAGTGCGGATTGGTTCCTTTATTCCGAAGGCTTCAACATCGTTCATACTAACTTATGGAAATGAAATACTATGTGATATTTGTTACGCTGTTTGCCAGTTAACGAAGATTAGATCGTATTTCATTTTCAGTGGTCAGTATGGACGATGTTGAAGCCTTCGGAATAAAAGGACGAATACGCACCCAGCCAATAAGAAGACAACCTCGATGCGTACTTCAAAATGCGGATCAATCGGATTTTTGCGAAGCAGCCAATCAACGAAGATTAGATTGTATCTCATTTCCAGTGGTTATTATTAACGATGATGTAGCCTTCAGAAGAAAGGGACGAATCCGAACCTAGCCAATAAGAAGACAAACTCGATGCGTACTTCAAAATGGGGATCAATCTGATCTTTGCGAGAGCCAGTAAACGAGGATTAGATCCTACCTCATTTCCAGTGGTTTGTATGAACGATGTTGAAGCCTTCAGAAGCAAGGGACAAACTCGAACCAAGTCATTTTTTTTAAATCGATGCGCATTTGTAAATGAGAATCAATCGAAGTTTTGCGAAACTGATAGTGCAAAGCGACAACCCGCGAACGCAAATCGTGGCAATTCAACATTTAAAACTCGCACTGCGCAACCATTCATGAAATACTGTCTGAACATATTCACTTAAACTACCGTGTAGCTATACTTTGTTATGATACTCGTGGTTTGTTATGCGTAATTATTTAGTTCAATGTTTTTGTTCCTTCCCACGGTATAGTCAACAAAATGTTTACCAAATAAAAAGCACAATAGGTGCAAATATTTTGTACGCATCCATACCAAATGTTGGGTTAAGAAAAAAAAATATTTGAAGGTATTTCCAATTGTGTCAACATTCTTCAAATACTTTATATGATGCAAATCTGTTTTCCTTTAGTCCCAACATTATTTGCTTAATTAAACGATCTAGTACCTGCCAGCAAATATATGGATTTTTTGCTTTTTCAATAGCAAATAGTTAAGTTCATGTAATTGGAATCAAGTTGGCACAGTGGAAATAAACACCAATGCAGCCTAAAAAAGCAATTGTCAAATACGGATTTAAAAACACGTTTAGAGATTTTCGTGTTCGTAAAATCGACTTTAGTTAATATTTTACACCTATTTCTTCTCCCTTCTGCACGCCCATTGAAATTAGTGTAGGCGCGTAGTACAAACTAGTTTTGTTTGCTTATTCCTGCCGCCTATGTTCTGAACAAAAAATCAGTTTTTTTAGTAAGAAAACACTCACCAGATAATGATGTTCTTTGTTTTTTCATAACATAATCTAGCTGAAGATTAAATTCATCAAACAGCTATGCGCCAAGTAATAAGCTTCGTTTTCCGAATGAATTAAATTTTATTTAGATCGATTTATATCTCCTTCGTGCGTGCATGCTCATGTTAAGAGAGAGAGAGATTGAGTGAGAGACTATACTAATTCTCTCTTGATGCTGTTAATTCTTTGGTCATTTTGATCCGGTTATTATTTTCACGCAAGCTTTGATACAGTCAATTCGTATTTTGTGTGCATGTCTATAATTTATTTGTATCGATTATTATCAATTATTTTTCAAGGTTAAGGCTAGCCCATAATGGGCTGGAAACAAGCAATTACATCATTAGACAAATATAATTCTTCATTCATTCTTTTTCTTCTCGGCCAAATGCTAAGATCATAAATTTGAGTATATTATTTATAATTCCTAACGAAACGCCAATTGCTTTAATTATAATATAATTCAAAAACTGCGAATTTTCATAGCTCTATCAGGTCTAAAATTGGTTCCTAAGTCAAATTGCAAGTGAACATACAGGTAGTCTTCTTATGCAGTCCACAAATAAATAAAATCAAAATGAAGAAAAATTTATTTTACCGCGAAGATTCTTGGCAAGGTTATAAATGAAATATGAGATATTGAATTTAAATCATTTGACAAATGTGTTATACTGTGGCTAAAAGTATTTTATATATATATATATATATATATATATATATATGCTATATTATGTATATAGTAAGAACAAAAATGGTGAATTTAGAAACTATCAACAATATATATATATATATAGGCATGAGTATATATATATATATATATATATATATATATATATGGTGCAGCAGGTATATATACTGTGCAATGCTTGAAGAAAATGGGCATTATATATATCAGTGTGTGTGTTTGTGCGAGAGAGTGTGTGTATTTGGGCATAAAAGTTAAGCCAAAATCTTAAACATATTATAAATTTGACTTATTATTATTTTAAAGTTGCTTGTGTCATATGTCAATGTTTCTTCTATTTGTTTGCGTTGACTTAATGTATCAACCAGCCCATGCACACACACCCACACGCACATGAAAATTTACACAACCTCAAAATAACACACGTGCACAATTGCATATAATGACTTCATGTTGCGCTAAATACGAACGTTATTTTGAAGCGGTTGAGCAATTGTTTTGAACTTTACTATTCTTTACCAAGTTTACTATGTACTCTGTAATTAATTCCAGTTAAGGTCACTTATCCAAAAAACGTAAACAACAGAAAAAAAGTCGCATTAGCGATTACCATATCAAAAAGTTCAACGAATGAGTTTTACTGTGCCGAGAAACGATGGCTTCAGTAAAAGTGAAGCATAGCGAATTTAGGATGGAAAGAAACATTTCGGTATTACAAAAGATAAACATCAAGCGAACCGCTAAATTTGAAACTAATGAACATTTCCTGAAAAGCCTAATTAAATAATATTTTATAAAAGTTGTACTTATTATAAAGGATCTGCATGATTGAGCAAGATAGGCATAATTAAATAATAGAGTTGTTATCTGCTTGACATCGGAATTACAGTATATATATATATATATGTTATATATATATATATATATATATATATATATGTATAAGGTTGGTTATATTGCCTATTATCATAAAAGTATATTGCATGGATAACAGGAAAATTCAGCATAATTATAAAATATAATATTATATTGAGATATTCCATGTAGCGCAGAAAAACTTTCTCAATAATTGTAATCGTTATTAATCACTAAATTATAAATATGTTAATCTAGTTAGTACAGTTTTTAAGCAACGGATTATATTTTGAGGTTAGTTTTAATGCGAAAAATATTACTACGATGATATTACTAATTTCTTAATAATTACAATAAATGTGAATTACCCTAGAAGCCAAAAAATATTTTTTTAATTAACCTAAAAACTAGTTATCTCAATCTGAAATTAAATTTACATCGATATCCTTGTAATATATCTTTTTTATTATTAATGTTGTTTGTAAATTGGTTGTTGTGAAGCAAATTAAAAATGAGCTAATAAATTAAATTTGATTATACTTTTTACAATTTAACTTTGTGTTTTGAGCTTGATTGCATTGTTTGTAGGTAGATAAACGCAGAAAAAATACGGATCGCTAAAACATGTACAAATATCAGACCAACGCAAATAGTTGTAACATTGCCGTTCACTTCACATGTCGATGGACGAGTCACAACTAATATGTGCATTTATTATTATTATCTAGATTGGGAATTTTATATAAACACCAGACCCGTTAATTACTTACATATGACAGAATAAACTAAGAATTGTATAGTGTAGAAAAGGCAATTCATCCAGTAAATCGGTTTCCACCTTATTGGGATCTCATCGCGTACTGGCCAGAATTTGCCGCGGATAGGGCTCGAACCTGGGCCCGTCTACTTCGGAATCTGGTGCTCTAACCACCGAGCCACCCTGTTGTATATGACTGAAAATCGTGTGTTGTGCAATGGTTCTGGTAAAGACTAATATGTTTCCCTTAAATAACACTCGTATTTTAGCTACTTCAAGCGTACATGTTAATGCTGCTTCAAATTAATTATTGGCGTTACGGGAAACAACATCCCCCTTTTAATCGATTTCCACGCAAATAGCTTTCTTTTCTGGTATTAAATACGTCTGCTTCTTTTTATTTCCCCTTTTAGTAATGGACATAATCAGCTGTCTGGGATAACCATTAGAAATTATATTGTTTATTTTCTTAACGGTGTGAACCTTGAATGACCAATCTGTCAAGATTTAGAAAACAGCAGCGAACTGTTCATAATTTAAAATGAAAAATCAGAAAACTGCTAAAATACAAATATTGTGCGGACCTGGTTGGTTTATGGTAGATTTTTCTATATAATTTGCCATTAGCAGCTTCCCTTATGAGTATATACAATAAAGGCAAACAATTGTGATTCTAATTATCTGAAGTTAAACTGATATTCTTATGTGCTTTATTAAAACTTTTAGCAGTGTTCGTTATTGCGATCTGTTTTTGAGTAGGAGGAAAATATCATTAACAACGTTATTTGTATTTTTTTGGCAGTCCGTACATTGTTGCTGAAGATGATCCAACTGGATTGAGCTTCTGTACAACGGCTCCATAGAAGATTCTTTTAATATTTTAATTTAATTCAAAACATTTCACACAACTAGGTCTGTTTCAACTGGTTTATCCTCCACACGCGTAAATTGTGTATTTTTATTAAACACGTTCTACATCTTTTGTGTCTACTCCCTTTTGTCCATTACAACACGCAACCAATATTGTCCTAAGAAAACGACATAATCAATATTTAATTCTCTGTTCCATGTTTTGGCTGCATGGTTAGTCCGTATACTGGAATCAATGTGCAAACTACTAGTTATATATTCGGTTGTTAATTCCTTTTCATTTTGCTAACAGTGTTCAAGATATAATAAATATAAACAAGATTTTGGTTTCATTCGATGTTACGTTTATTCTAATGTTCCAATTGAAGAAAACATTGACATCATATTTCATGCGGTAAATCGAAACATATTTATAACTCCGGTCCCAGGTTATATTATTTACATGCTCATTCTTCTATGCAAGGAAAGTGTAAATTTTAGTTATATTGCAATCATTCACAGAATGATTAGTGGTTTGGCAATTAGGAGCACCCCATCTCCTCCCTTTGAGATTTTCATAGGCCATCTTGAGAAGACCTTTTCTATTGACATAAATAAATGTGTATAACAAACACGGTGTGTTGCTGATTTATTCCTGGTGCAATTGTGCAACACTTCGTTAAAGCCTCCCACATATGTTCTCTAGGCGTAGCATTTAAGATAATTACAAGATGTAATAACGGAAGGTAGTTAGCCACTTACGAAGACCTATTCATAAATAAACTGCGGCCAGATTAATAAAAGCAGAAAAAGCATTTTCGAGCAATGATGTTGAATCGGAGTTGATTCACGCAATTGATTTTGTGTTAAATTAGTTCACTCTCTCCACGTTTACACTTTCTGTTTTCTTTTCCTTTCATATATATATATATATATATATATATATATATATATATATATATATTCATTTTTAGATTATTGAGAATGATAGGAGAAAGAATCATTTATTGTATCTGCTAAGACATTTTTTATTTTTGCACATGGTAAGGTAAATATGAGTTTTGTAAAGGCTCGTATACTAAAACAGGGTATACGATATAATGATAACCATGTAAATCTCTAATCTCTATTTTTCGCAAACACATTTTACTTGATCGGCATTTCAGGTGCACTATTGATATATACTCATGTAAAAACGTATATTACAGAATTGGCTCAATTTAATTAAGTTATTTATTGTTTTAACAATTGACTACATGAGTGGCAACCGTGGCGCAACCAACGACTATTTAATCAACGAACTTGTATTCAAATGACGAAAGCTGCAAACCATTTTATTCGTGACTGCTTCGGCATTGTGCAATGAAGTTTCGAGTTAATAATATCGTTTTTTTGATTACTCGAGGATAAATTAGCATATCTGATTTTCTATGCCTTCTATATTCATTGTTTCTATCGGTTTATTTTTTGCGACTATAATAAGTAATAACATTGCTGTTTATCTCAAGTGCGCAAAAATTAATTTAATGGTTCTTTATCACCACCTTTGAACTCATTGATTGCTTGTTTTAAACTACGCATAGAAATATGACATTAGGTGCATGAAATTTCGTCCGACATCACATAGCATTGTGTAGCCAATATTCCTGTCAAATTAAACGTACGTAAGAGTATTGTGAGGGGCAGTCATATTTTAAAATTCAACACTTTATATAGATATTGTGATTTTACCCATGCTAGTCAATTTTCCCTTTTCTATTTGCGTTAGTACGAGTGACTGGTCGTAATTTACCCATTTGGTTTGACTGGTTAATTAAATGAGAATCTTGCTTATCTCGCACACAAACTTTTCATATAATCCAGAACAATATGTAGATTGGCCAGCCGTTTATGTAGCTGATTTCACATTTCCCTGCGTTAAAAATTGATGCACAGGTATACACAGTTATCAGTGAAAAAAAATTCTTTACTCTTTTACATTTAAGTTGTAGATGTTTAATGAAGATGACGGATTACATAAGTTTTACATAGACGAACAATATATATTTTTTCATGTAATCCTGTTTTGTACACTAAGTTGTTATTTTCTCTAGTGATTGTTAAAACAATAACTGAGTTAATTGAAATGGGTGAAATATTTTGTTTTCCTTTTATCAGGTATAAATTTCTAAAATGATCGACATAAAAAATAGTAAATTGGAATGGAAAGAGCAAAGCCATTCAGATATTGAAATTAATTATATGAATACATCCAATGAAGAATCATTTCACTAAACTTGGTAGCTTTTATCAATTTATAACTTGTTGGATCACGGTGCTCTGGGACGTTTTTTGAAAACCCTCCAAATTGCCTAACCAACAATTTAAATGTAACCCAACCGAAGATAATGCCATGCATTGTACTTGTCGATTAAACAGCCTACGCTTGGATAAAGTTAATCTATCGATTAGGCAAATTTTTTCGTAAATCATATATTTTGTACAGTTAATTGTCCATTTTTATATCTAATATTGCAAATGTAATGTATTTTTCACTTAATAAATTAATTGATTGGACGTATTCTTTAATGACCCTAAAGAAAGAACCAACAATATTTGATGAAATGTTTTGAGTTGTAAAGTAATGGGGGTTCGGACTGGAATATGTCGTTTTATTCTCATGAGCTCGTTAGGCTATAAAGCTTCTTTCAATTTTGAAAGGAACACATTGTCTTTTAAAAGTATTTGAAGACGTTTCTGCTTTTTAAGGGAAGTTTTATAAAACAAAATACGATGTCTCATTAGCTTTCCTATAAAATGTTAATTTTATATTATTTATAGCAAACCACAATTATTGCTTGGTAAATATTTTTGATCAGAATTTTGTTGCTGGCAACCTTGTTTCATAGTAAACTATTCAACACCTAATGCACGCATATTATGAACTAAAACTAATGCGTTTGCATGCTTTTAAATTGTAATGCTACGTGAATCCAATAAGAGTTCAGAATATCGCGTATTGTCAGTAGTTTACTTTAATTTCAATATGATTTTAATATTGCCACGCGTTTTCTGGAGGCGTATGCTTGCAAACTTGGAGAAGGTTCAAGTTTGTTACATCTCCTGCACGTATATATTTGCTTAAATGATAGTTTAATCGCAAATTAACTTAATATTCGATTAATAGTTCCAATTTTTCGCGCTGTTTTATTTTTCTTTTGTTAAAGTAAAGAGTAAAAAACAAACTTATTAAAGCAGTTATCTAACCAACCTTGAACTTTAATGTGGAACACATTTTAAATGTTATAAAAGTAACTACCTAACACATAACCAGTTGGAGGAGACTTACAATTTAAATTTATAATTAAGAGAGTGAAAGAGTTTCCGTTTCGCCTTATGATCACAGCCTCTACGACGTCGAAACAGTAAATTAGCGTGCATTCCTTCACTGGTCAAGTTATTGCTTGCAAAACAATAACCTCCAGGTAGCATATTCACTGTCTTCACACATCATTTTCTAGAGAAATGTAATTAATAATAATATTATCCAACCAAAATTAATTGTGTGCACATAAACGCTTACTATTTGGTAGTCGTGGTCGTGTAGAACAAACAGAATTATGCACAATTTGGTGTGGTGCTAGATAGGCTACATTAAAATGCCACTGCACAAAAAATTGTGTTCCTATTCCGCCATTTAAAGATGATATTATTTTGAATACTGAGGTCTTGTAAGTAGGCAAGCCTATATTTAAACCTTGCTTCTATTAAAATTTTAATCCGTTGTGCTGGGCTCTCATATTTCTTGTACGTCATTATGTATTTGGACAAGGGTAAACGCGAAACGCCTATCATACATTGTTGCATGCACCGAATTGGTGTTTTTTCTGACAAACTTGAATTGAACCGAGTTCTGCGTCTGCTCAGATAGGACTGAACAGAAGTACAACCTCATCTGAATGAAATAACGACTTTGTTCAGATGGCATCTTTACTTACAATTTATCTGCCTATTTTAGCAGTTAAACCGATCCAGCAAATGTTTTGCTGTACAATCAATCATCTTGAAGGGCTGCGAAGTGCGGGTGTCACTATGATGGGCGCCATGATTTACGATCGTTGGTTGTTGCTATGCACTATCGGTTTCACAAAGATCCGATTGATCCCCAATTCCAAGTACGCATTTAGTTCGTCTTCGAAGATGAGATCGAGCCTCATTTCCAGTGGTTAGTATGCACGATGTTGAAGCCTTCGGAGAACGAATCAGCTCCCAGCCACCACGAAAACGAACTCAGTGCGTACTTGGAAATGCGAATGAATCGGATCTTTGTGAGACTGATAGTTCAAAATGACGACGAACGATAGTTAATCAATCATTTTTTCATTCTTAATGTACAGCTAAGTATAACTATTTTAACTAACTTAATATAAACTTTCCCATACAAATTTTCATTAATTTAATAACCGTTAAGCTTTTTCCCCGGCCGGGGTTTGTCAGCACCAAATTTTACAAATATTATATATTTCAAGGTGGTCATACTGTTTTGAAATGTGATTACATTTTGATTTGGCCAAGTGAGCCCTATTAAAGAGGTTAAATGCTAAATTCTGTCCATTTAATCCAAATAACTGTAGCGTCTATACTTATCCAGCTTACAAATTTTTGAGTTCAGCTAATATTCTGTAGTCGCTTATAGATTGATGCCACTTTATGATCAAAATGTCTGAAATCTAAGGCGAGTTTGAAAGTGTGAAGCCTGAGTGGAGCGTGTTGGGCACCAATCAGATAATGGGTAATGCTGATACCATTTCAAATCTATGTGTCACAGTAAACAGAATTTATTAAAATACTGTTCGCAATAGCCTTTTTGTTGGTCGTCTTTTCCCATTCATAATTAATATAATACAATTATCTTGAGAAAGGTATCCAATTACGCTCAGCTACTCTAATTTAACATTCTATACCGTCATTCAATTTATGCGGATATTGGCCGAGTGAAGTATTGCCGGTATAATTTGATGTCCAAAAATAGAGCACAAAATGTAGCTTATTCAATAGGAAATAAACAGTATGTGGCATATTATACGGCGAAAATAGTTTTTAGATTTATTATATTTATTGCTTTTAAACGGGTTTTCCGTTATTCCAGCAATTGCAGCGATAAATCTGTTTGTTGTGATAATCTCAGGCCACTATTTAAAAAGCTTTAGAATTTTTTGCGTCCAATGAGAATAAATCATGAAATGATGTTTGTTCATGTAAAACACCATATTATTTGCTTTAATCTTGTACTGTTTTGAAACCAAGCAAACTAGCTATCTAACGTCTATCCGTCAATGTCTTTCTAATTTCTTCATATAAAACACTAGATACTTCTTTTTATCTTTTGTGATAATGCAGGTTGTATATATATATATATATGAGAAAGAGGCAATATACAGTATATATATGGCATATATATATATATATATATATATAAATATACATATGTATATATATATATATATAATAGAAAGATCGGAAATAAAGATGTAAAAAATTAGGTCGTAAGACATTTGTAGATGAGGTACTGTACGAAATCACCTGATTTTTGGCATTTACATACCATGGGCTATTTTTTGCTTGAATGTGTGGGTCCATGTGGAAACTGTTTTTGAGGAAGTAAATTTGAGTATTTCGAGTAACCTGGTACGTCCAATTGAGATGCGTGTATTGATTTGCTTTTCATGCGTAAACATCTGCTTTATTGATTTTTGATCCGTATTTATGCAAACTTACGTAAGTTTACTCTTATTTTCCTTGCGAAAATTATGTATTAGGTATTGCTAACCTAGTAAAAAATGAGTTAAATATGACCAGAAGGATAAACCAAAGACAGTATGGACAGAAAGTATTATCGGATATGCACATTCGTTTTGTGCTTACTGGCGACTCATCAGTAGGAGCTGGTATTACGCTCTATGGCACCCATATACTTGGGTAAATAGTGTGATTGCCATCACTCAATCTTGCTATTGCAATTAATCTGTAAATGTATGTGCAGCTTACAGAATGAATAGAATTTGGCAAAGATGACTTAGCTAAATATAAAATTTCCTTTACATAATAAGTACGCCCGTTCATGAAGATTGCGCTACTTTTATATTTTAAGACATTTTTTCAGGTCTCTGAATGTATTTAACTTCTGATACATTAATTTTGTTCCCGATTTTTGTGACCGGTGAGAGCTTGCGTCTTTGTAGTCACATAATCGAATTCCAACTATGCTGCATTATTTTCTTCCTACTCGGAAGCCTTGCTTCGCAAGTGATGATATTGCTGAAATACTGTTTGTTGCGGAGAACTAATATATATGCAAGTATGTATTAGGTGTTGCGAACCTAGTAACAAATTGGTTAAATTTTGACCAGAAGGATAAACCAAAGACAGCATGAACGGAAAATATAATCTCATGCACATTCCTTTCGTGCTTACTGGCGACTCATCAGTTGGGAGCCGGTATTACGTCCTTTAACCACTATATATTTGTGTGAGGAATGTGGGATAATAGGACGGTACAATCTCCTAGACGAATGTGTAAATCTTCAGTAGAGAAGCTAACATTATATAAATTCTCGACAATGCGATTTCCAGCTAACTCACTCTATATAATATATATACCGAGTCTGTAAAGGATATTAACACTATGGCTATTGTGTTAGTAACCGATACCAACATTATTGTACCGAAAAGGTACATGGTACTAACACTATGGTTACCGAGTCGGTACATGATACCAACCTGATTGATATCAATTCATGCTATAGTTCACCGAAATTGAGAATTACAACACTTTCTGAACACCTGTTATCCCCGAAAATCCATACAAACTGTCCTTGATCGATTTTAGCTATCACAATTCGCGGTAATCATGCCATCATTCGGTTAAATATGTAACAGTTAAATACTGTTTGTTGCGGAGATCTAATATATATGCAAGTATGTATTAGGTGTTGCGAACCTAGTAACAAATTAGTTCAGTTTTCATGGTTTAATTCCTGATTAGGATTATTTTTGTGATTTGACATTCGTTGGGCCTCTTAAACTGGATATGATTCGAATGAAATTCTTCTCCTTTGAGACCTGGTTTAGCTGTTTTATTGCAAAAGCCTCACATATAGTAAAAAGTATTTTCAACATTGATATGTAAATTATTCATAACATTTTTTGTTCACCTTTATGGTCTGAACTAATTATTTGATCTGCTATAATGGAAGTGCCTACGGCACTAGAACGTTTCATGTAAACTCCAGTGACTATTTCTGATTGATACGGCTTATCAGCTGCTTTTATATCCTGACTATTTATATACTGTTACAGCTAAATTCAAACCTGTCGATGAGTTTCGATTGCAATGAAGGTAGAATCTGATTTATAGCATGCATTCTTGTGACTCGTCGTTTATCAAAATTTATATTATACTTTTTATTGAGTAAATGAGCTTATGTTACTCGGTATAATCCCTACCTTATGATAATTGACTCAAATTTGCTTTGACACACTGTGATACAAATTTTTTTTCAGTGTCTTCTGTAGGAGATAGTCTGGCCGCCATGTTGACATTAATTAACTGATCGGAAAATCCGTTAATTTGTTATACTTCTTTCAGTATAATAAACCCTTCCTCAATTATGTGTTTAGAAGAAATAATCCTTATATGCTTGTCCAGATTGTTAAAAAGATCTTTTTGTATGACTTAAGTGCACAACTTTAAAAACAAATATTCACCCAATGCACATTGATTTATTTTGTAGCGCTCGAGTATGAAGCCCGTCGCTCCTTCGAGTTAATTTTATTCCCAGGTTAGGAAATGTGTTATTTTACTCTTACTCCATTCTCGGCATTTAAAAAAAACATTTATATCTCGTCTAGTAATAGCAAAGTTGCTTCATCCTGTAGACTGGTTTCGTCCTTAGTGTGAACTCTTCAAGTACTATCCAAATCCCTCCGCAGCAAAATTCTGGAGAGATTTTGTAGTACTCTCAATAATGATGAAACCGTTATACTCGATGCAATGTCTTTGCTACCTTATAAAATACTTAGTTTATACTGAAAAGATTATTTCCAATGAGATTGGTGGTTACATCTAGCACGCAATCTTGATTTAATTAAATACTCTTTAATTCTTTAATTTTAACAGGGAGCTCGGCTTTTCTTAAGATGTTAACGTGGTAGACGTTACCGCATTCTGTTAATGTATTGCTTTCTTGTACATCGAATGCATTCACAATCGCATAAACATGAAATTATTTAAACTGTTAAGGATTTGGTAAAATTTGGCCATTAATTTTTATATTCCAGCTTTATTATTCTCTGCTGGTTGTGATGTAAGCACGTGCAGCAGGAAACATTACCTTTGTTATTCCTTTTTAACCAACGCGCAATTATGGAGGCTGGTGGATCTCCTCCTAATGGTTAATTCAGGCAGACATCTTTGCAGCTATCAAATTTGGGTGGTGTAGGACCCACTCGTCTGCCAGGATGTGGCCCATGTGCGCATCCTTTTTCTTTGTTAGAAACCATTAATGTTATGGCATCAAATCGAGCTCAGTGGCGATCTCGTTTCAGATGTCTTGTAGAATCATCTTCATAACTTTCTTTTCTTAGTAGGGCAAAGTTAGCTGCGAGAAAAGGCAATTCATCCAGTAGACCGTTTTCGTCCTTATTGGGAACTCATTATGTACTGGCCAGAATTTGTTGGAACTTTGGGTCTAAATGAATGCCATTTGAGCTCCACCTAAAGGAAAAATAGACTAACTAAGTTACGTTAGTTAGCATATAACTGAAAATTGAGTATAGTGTGGTGTGCGGCAGGTTGGCTCAGTGGTTAGAGCACCAGACTCAGAATCAGAAGTACCCAGGTTCAAGCTCTGTCCGCGGCAAATACTGTCCAGTACGTGATGAGTTCATAATAAGGACGAAACCAATCTACTGGATGAATTACCTATTCGACACTTTACAATTCTTAGATTATACTGACAAATGATTATAATTAATCGGTCAGATTTTATATCGAGGTAGCAACGTTGAATTTAGTAACAAATGATACATTTTTAGGCGTAGGTGCATCATGACATTTGTTGGGTTTCGATCGTTTTAATTTCTCTTAACAATACACGGCGTTCTCCAAAATAATTAACTTTTTCCTGATGTCATTAAAAAATAGAAATTGGAAAATCGCAAATCAAAAGATGAAAAATTATTTAAAATTTATATTTTACCTGTAGTTTTTCTATATCTTTCATGATGTTCTTTAGTGCTTCTTCGTCGTTTTTGTTATTTGGCTTCAAAATTTGTACTAAACCAATAGAGTCCATTTTCGTTGGAACTTTTCAGAGGATAACATTTATTATGCCATATACATATAACTTACTGTGACCGAATTGGATTTCCGATATATTAGTTTTTTAATTAGGTATTGCATGAACAAGAATTCACCAAATATGTTTCTTCATTAATAGGCAATTCTCAATAGAAGTTAGAATACCTGAACTTGGTGATCAATCTGAAAAGTTTTAAGTCATAAGTTATGTAAGTCATCGCCCACAATGCAGAAACCACGCATTTCGTGTGGTTTTTCGAACAATATCAACTTACTTAAATGATTAATGGCTGCGCGGGCAATGATTATAATTATTTTAATCATGTGTGGGATCTTGCTATAAAAATCAGTCCAATTATATTAATCAACTTATGTTTGTTAGAAAGTATTTCCTTTAAGCAAATTGATTGATTTGGAGCCAACTTTTCATTTCATATGAATTTGTTATCTTAGAAACGCTTAATTTATTCTAATTATACAAGTTGTCAAATCATTTCCAAATACTTAAATTGAATTAAACTTGTTCTTTTCAATGTTATATCGTTTTTCAGATAACAGTTAGGATCTGGCTAGTTCTAAGTCGAAAGGTATACCTCCAATTTTCCACCTGAAGATACCAGTAATATACCTACAGAATTTAATATAAAACAAATTACCGTGTGTAATGGTCATCTTTGATGGAGTAGGTGGTAAGTTGCATGAATCCAAATGATGTCTGCCGAAATTCCGTCGCTTATGCATGAGAGCCGAAAAGGGCTATCTATCTTTTAAAAGAACGAAATAGTGGCAGAACTGAATTTTTCAACATAACCCGATGTATGCTGTGACTAACACAGGTTGATTTACTGTTGTTTTGTTCGCTGGAGATAGTAAAGCTGCCATTGACGGTAGACTACGTCTGTCCACAGTTATTATAATCAAGGTTGTGGACTTGATATAAATACCTGACCCATTAATTACATACATTTGTCAGTATAAACTAATATTTGTATTATGTAGAAAAGCCAATTCATCCAGTAGACCAGTTTCGTCCTTATTGGAATCTCATCAGGTACTGGACAGAATTTTCCGCGGTCTGTGCTCGGACCTGAGCACGGCTGCTTCGGAATTTGGTGCTCTAACCACTGAGTCACATAAAGTTATTGAAAGTTATGAAAAAGAAACTATTAAAGCAAAAGCGGTATTTCCTGTAGCCATATCATTTATACTTCTGACAGAAGCTTCACTAAATAGGTGTATGTCACCTGTGTGTGTGTGTGTCAATAACTGCTTTGTACAATTTACATGCTTTAAACTATTTTTATATAGTCATCATTTGAACTGACGTAGTTAATATAGCCCGTACATTATATATTAGATAAATTGCTTTTACTATCTCATTCCAAATTTATATTTTACTGACAAAATGTATCACCAAAATGTGCCATAATGCTTTAATTAAATGGCAACTCCCTGGAGGCTTTGTGCCCGACCGGAGATGGATTTTATTTAATTGAGCTAAACAATTTAGGGCAAAGCATAGATTCGATGGCATAGCGACGAGCTGGATGAGTCAAAAATAAATAATTGTGAGTTTGATTAGCAAACACATAAAAGTGGACCACTTAGGAAAGTTTCCCAAAAAATTATTGGCAAATTATGTCTTCATAAAGTTTAAAACAGTTAGATACTTTTTGTGGTGGAGAACTAATATACTTGTAATTTTGCATTAGGTGTTGCGGATCTAGTGACTAGTTTGTTTAAATATGATCAGGATAGACCAAAGAAAGCATGAACGGAACGTACAATCTCGTGCACATTCATTTTGTGCTCATTGGAGGCTCATCAGTGGGAGCCGATATACGCACTTTACTCACTATATAAATAGGTGAGGAAGGTGGTAAAATTAGACGGAAAATGTGTTAACCGATATTGATTAAGGCCAAAGTGTATAGATTTTCTGGATTAATAGGTGTTCAGAAATATTTTTAATTCTCAATTTTGGTGAACTTTAGCATACATTGAAATCGATTGTGTTGGTACCATGTGCCGTCTCGGCAACAATATTGTTGATATCATGCAAATTTTCGGTATCATAATGTTGGTATCAGGTACTGGCACAAAAGCCGTGGTGTTGGTACCCTTTAAAGAATTGGCATATATATATATATATATATATATATATATATATATATATATATATATATATAACTTTGAAACCGTACTGTCGAAGACTTCATTTAAACTTTACTTCACTACTGCAGGTTTACACGTTCATATAGGAGATTGTAGCGTCCTATATTCCCACATTTCTCACCAAAATAAATAGTGGGTAAAGGGCGTTATACCGGCTCAGTAAGCACGAAAAGAATGCGCACGAGATTATACTTACCGTTCAAGCTGCCTTTGTTTTATCCTTCTAGGCATATTCTGGATGTTTAGTTTACCTCGACGAAAGTACTATATATTTGTGATTAGTATATAATATCCCAGATTTTGAAGGTAATGTCCTCAAGCACGATCTCATTCTGCCGCTAATTTTGAAGAATATTTTACGAGCTTTGAATAAGAACGTATTTGGTCTAACGGATGAATTGCATTTGCAATCTTAGGCAATGCTTAGATTCTACTGAAATTTATTTACATGTAACTAGTCAGAGTCGACGACTAATTAAATACAATGGGATTGGTGTTAACTTCAAGCTCGCAAACTTGATTTAAATAATAGTCAAAGTCTTTCCATAAATATTGAATTCAATATATATAAAGAACATTATCTTATATGAACAAAAAAAATAATTTAATATAATTTAAAGGAAAATATTTCTGTCGAATAAATTACGTGGCAGCATGAGTTTGCGTAGCGCCATTTCTAACTGACGTTCACCCACGCAGCTGAAATAAACAAAATCATAGAGAACGGCCTTATATCCCGAAGATATGTGGATGACCTGTTCGTCTGAACAGTCATATTAATCAGCAGTTTACCAATTATTTTTACACTTATATGCCTATTGTTTTTGGAAAGGTCGGCAATATTGGATAAAAATCAATTCAAGCCAAGAATCTGATCAATTTTTTTTTCGAATTTAAACAGTAATGTCAAAAAAGACTTATTGTAATATGTGAAGCACTCGCAATCAAGCAGCAAGGTCCGGATCTCAACGTATAAAAATTTTACTCACATGATATCGAGTTTAATGGGCCCAAGATTAATAGAAATAAAAAGTGATGGCAACAATGAATCAATAATCCCAAATTTCCACCAAATCAGATTTTAAACCAGACCAAAGGCCGATAATGACACCAGTGTGCTTTCGAGCAGCAAGGAAATGATAGCTAACTGCTTGGAATAAATGGTGAGGCTGCAAATCGTCGAGCCCTCAAAGGTGACAAATTTCGAAAATAAAATATAGTGTCAGAAGTTAAATGCAGATAGACACCTGAAATAATAACAGCTATTTATTCAATAGAAATGCTTCCTCTATCAACGCACATACGAAGATCAAGTAATTAAAACTTTCTATTTTAGCAAAATCCATTTTACCAGATGCTATGAAAAAGACAGGTTTGAGTAAGCTGCAGTTATCAAATTCAGAAAACGCTGCGCATTAGAAATAAGCGTACGATCAGACTAGTCATCCACAATCTGTCATTATAGAACAAACACCATGCCACCTGAAAAGGTGATATTGAATTAAAGGAAGGATGTTGATTATTTATATGTTTGCGAGTACAAACTAAGAGTTAGCTAATGTAGCAAATTCAATTTATTTATTAAAGTATATATATATATATAGAGAGAGAGAGAGAGACAATTAAAATTTACTGGAAGGACTTTGATTACGTGTATGTCGTCACAATGCACTAAACATTACACAAATGAAACAAATGCAATTCGTCATTATTGTAAACTTGCCATTACTTAATAGAATTTTTCGTGACCAAGGCTCGAGCCGGGGCTCATTTAATTCCCAGTCTAGTGCGGCAGGATTGTTCGGTGATTTGAGCGCCAGATTCCGAGGCAAGCATGCCAAAGTTTCGTGCTCTGTCCGCGGCAAACTCTGAATAGTACATCATCAGTTCCCAATAAGGACAAAACCGATCTACTGGATGAATTTCCTTTTCTACACTAAACAGTTCTTAGTTTATACTGACAAATATGTGTGCATAATGGGTCAAGTATTTATATTAAGATCGCAACCTCGATTAAAGTAATTATCCCCGCCCGCGCAACTAATGTTCGTTTAATTATAGCAATCATAACACTGAGCGACACTTGCGGCAAATTCGAAGCAATTTTCATTCATATAGTAACCTCTGTCTTTGTTAGCCTTTCATTCTTGCGGAACCTATTTTGTATTTCTCATGAGCTGAAATTTTCACTAGCCATCTACGACCTTAAATTTTAAAACAGACAACAAACCACGAGATGGAGCCCCAGTTACGGCAAATTCTAGAAAGTAATTGATGAGTTCATGATCAGGACGAAGCTGTTCTGTCCGCACAATTTCCTTTTTTATCTTGTGCAATGTTTAGTTAACACTGAAAATATCATGCCATATACATGAACACCTGGCCTAAATGTTCAAAAGTTTCATCAACATGATATTCTAATCGACTGACCACGAATAACAAAATTCAACAACAATATACTAGTATCCAGACAAGACCGAACATGCCCTCGACCAGACTCATCAAAAAATTCAATTGATTAGCAACAAACTGAAGAGGAAATGTATATATATATATATATATATATATATATATATATATATATATATATTTGTACGTATATTTGAACATATCCTCATGTTCATTCACAAAGTCGCACAGAATAGCTAATGAAATAATGCAAGTAACTCTCTTAAATAAACGCATCTCTTTTTATGGAAACCATTCAATTTACGTGGCAATTCCTATAAGCATTTAACCTATAATAGTATTCTATGCATACCTATGCACGCATGCATTTACGTATATGTAATTATATACCGGTATTTACTTATATAATCCCGGAACCAGTACGAATATTTATTTCTCTTTTTATCTTTTCATGCTAACTTATCTTATCTGTTTTCGTTAATTCAATACGTGCATTGATCCCTCTTTTTACTTTCAGGTATTCATATTTATTCGCGATAAACGAGTTTAATTTTCAATTTTATTGATTAATTCTTTGAAAACTAATAGCTTACAACCTTCATTATTTAACCAGTTGTATTTAATTTATATATGGCGTTAAAAATTATTTAACTTGGGGGCTGTTAGATAAGCTTCATTTAATTGCAGACAAGCAATAGATTGCAATTTAAAAATATACTGAAATTTCGGATTCGTGTATGTGATCTTGGGTTGCTTTACCTGTGTCGGTGTAATGATATAATTAAATTATGTATATATTTTTGTATAGACATAGTAGTACATAGGTATATATCGGGATATATGTACATAAAAAGGTATGTATATACATAAATGTGTGGGTTGAATTCTATTATTGGTTTAGTCTTAGAATTAATTGACAAACGTGATTTACATGCTTCATAAAATACGAGATGTGTCTAAATAAGATAGATATTTTTTTCATTTCCGCCATTGCCATTCGCGTGTAGCAGGTCAGAACATGAATATTCTTCATTTCTAGGTGAAGGACGTGTTTGTCTCTTTGATTGATGGGTTCTGACTAGTCCCGTCACTTTGCAAGCTTAAGCACGCATAAAGCACATTGAAATGTCAATGTCGGATGTGAAGAATACTATCACGGCATTGTGCAAAAAAACAATCTTATAAAGAGAGTTACCTGCATTATTTCCACTGCTATTCCGTTCTGCCTTTTGATTAAGTATGACGATACCTCGGATGATGTGTCCGGAAAAGAGGACATGAAAGTCATAAAAACTTGAAAAATTATAATGATAGGAGTAATCATGGACTACCAAAATTGAAACCGAGCAGCGAAAAACTCCGTCCTGAAAAACGTCAGTTAGAACATAGATACACACAAATTTTTATTAATAATCATTTGTAGAATAGTTCGCATGACCCATCAAATACAACTTGCCTAAACAAAATGTATGACATCAAATAAAAGTGCTTGTACACATGTTGCTTTTATATATATATATATATATATATATATATATATATATATATATATATATATATATATATATATGTAAGAACAAAAACAACGTACTCCATGGAATAACATTTATTAATAAATCTTATTTCTACCAGTATCTACAGCCATTGTTCTGGATTCGTTAGTATATTCGTTCATCCAATCTCACTGTACATTTGTTGTAACCAATCTCCTCTTCGTTATTCTAGCCTTTGTTTTGCGCAATTTAGACCACTACTTTTGTGCAATTTAGACCACTCCTTTTGCGTAACGTCATTTGGTGTGTCATCGCTTTCATTGTAATTGCGTCCGTAATTGATGTATGTGTCGTATTTTGCGAAGCGTTGGCTATTTTTAAAGGCATGTCAGTTATGTCTTTATTCCAGTCCAATTTAATTTCTTTTTGAATTATTTTCTGCACGTTTAAGCAGGGCTTGAGCTTATTAATTGCAATAGCTTCAAAAGCCAGAAGCATTTTCTCTGTTTTTGCCTTGTAGAGAACTGAAAAATTGTTACTACTAACAGCATGACCTGTGAGTAGTACATGTTCGCAAATTGCTGATTTTTGTGCAGGAGCTGCACCCCTCTTTAATAGTTTTTGAGGGAGATGCTGATTTATTCTAGTTTCGAGCCTCTTTTTTGATCTGCCGATGTACTGAGCGTTGCAGGTACATTGAAATTTGTATACAGACAAAGGTGTTGACGTCACAGAGAGGCTATCTTTTTCATTCGTGCGCATCAGTTTTGTTGTGTTGAACACCACTCTCACCTGTATTGATGGAAACTGTGCTTTTGTCGCTCGAATTACTTTTCGTTTGAAGATTTCCGCTGGAAGATCACCTCCAAAGGGAACACTAAGCGTTACTATCTGGGGTGTTTGATTTTCTTCCAAATTGGCCACGATTTTGTTGCGTTGCCTCAAGTTTGGAAGAAAATCAAACTCCCCAGATAGTAACGCTTAGTGTTCCCTTTGGAGGTGATCTTCCAGCGGAAATCTTCAAACGAAAAGTAATTCGAGCGACAAAAGCACAGTTTCCATCAATACAGGTGAGAGTGGTGTTCAACACAACAAAACTGATGCGCACGAATGAAAAAGATAGCCTCTCTGTGACGTCAACACCTTTGTCTGTATACAAATTTCAATGTACCTGCAACGCTCAGTACATCGGCAGATCAAAAAAGAGGCTCGAAACTAGAATAAATCAGCATCTCCCTCAAAAACTATTAAAGAGGGGTGCAGCTCCTGCACAAAAATCAGCAATTTGCGAACATGTACTACTCACAGGTCATGCTGTTAGTAGTAACAATTTTTCAGTTCTCTACAAGGCAAAAACAGAGAAAATGCTTCTGGCTTTTGAAGCTATTGCAATTAATAAGCTCAAGCCCTGCTTAAACGTGCAGAAAATAATTCAAAAAGAAATTAAATTGGACTGGAATAAAGACATAACTGACATGCCTTTAAAAATAGCCAACGCTTCGCAAAATACGACACATACATCAATTACGGACGCAATTACAATGAAAGCGATGACACACCAAATGACGTTACGCAAAAGGAGTGGTCTAAATTGCACAAAAGTAGTGGTCTAAATTGCACAAAACAAAGGCTAGAATAACGAAGAGGAGATTGGTTACAACAAATGTACAGTGAGATTGGATGAACGAATATACTAACGAATCCAGAACAATGGCTGTAGATACTGGTAGAAATAAGATTTATTAATAAATGTTATTCCATGGAGTACGTTGTTTTGTTCTTACATTTTAAAAAATGGTGAAACTAGGAAATTGTCAATATATATGTATATATATATATATATATATATATATATATATATATATATATATATATATATATATATATATATATATATATATATATATACTATAAATTGCAGAAGGTTGAAAATAAAATGCATCCTTTCTTCCATGAATATATAACTTTTTGGAGAATTTTCAGTATTTTTGGGGACTGGTGTTTATCGTAATCGAGCCCACGTGGATTTGTTACCGAGTTATGTAGCTCATGTTCGACGCTATGAAATCTAGGAAATGCATTAAAATTTAAATTTACAAAATTAGTATAATTAACTGGTTCTTGCTTCGTGTGTTTCCCCATTTTTGTCACTTACAGCATAAAAACTTAGATAGCTAGATAATTTCTGAATTTTTACAAAACTTTCGTCTCAACTGATTTACCTATTCTACGCATGCATATGCGGTTGGCATAGCTTTAAAATTGCATAAGAGAACAAATGAAACAAGACTACCAGACTGTGGTTTTGTTGATACTAGTTAAATTGTCAGTTGTATCCGTGAATTCTATAGAAATAAAGTAATTTGTTTTATGCACATACATTTAGCTAAAGATCTGGAATTCAGAAATACAAGACCCTCAAAAATGTTAAATAATTTACGGGGCTTTAGTTTCGAAACCTATAAATTTATTCTGCTGCAGTAACAAGTGTTCAAACGTAGTACAGACACCCATTGGTTTGGCAATCGGTACAGGCTCGTATTTTGAATTCCATTTTATTGTTTATATGAAGTGAATTGGCTTTGAAGTCGCATTATCGAAGACTTTTACTGAACTTACATACATTACTGTTTTATTACACATTCGTTTAGGAATTTGAACCATCCAATTGTCCTACATTCCTTGACCAGATATATAGATGGTTCAGGGCATATTGCCGGCTCCTGCTGATGAAAAACATTTGTGTACGCGTTCAGGATGACTATAGGGTTCCTCTCTGGTTTTATTTGATCTAGTTTATTACTGTGTATAAATTACTTAATGCACAATTGTATAGACTCATTGATTTAAATTAACGGCTACTTTTCCCTCATAGAAATGAATTTTACAAGGCTTTATCTATTGGTACTTGATTTCTCTAATCCTTGTACGTGTCTTAAACTTAAGTCAAATTTAGTTAGGATTCTCATGAAAAAACTATTAAAAAGACACCCATTGGTTTAAGTAATGCTTATGCAATTGCCTTATCTGAAGTTGGCATGATAGGAAAACCATTACAGCAACTGCGTAAGTTAAATTATCTTTGTCAAATTTTAATAAATTCCAATATTGCATTGTATTTAATTTACTGTCCGTATGCTTAAAGCAAGTCAAGGACTTGCTTAAAATTTAAATGAACATTGTTTGCGCGGGCGGTGATAACAACTTTTTAAATCGAGGTTGCGATCTTGATATAAAAGCCAGTCACATTATTTACACAAATGTGCCAGGGTAAGCTAAACTTTTTATAATTTAGAAATGACAATTAAATTTGTAAAACTGTTTCGCCCTTATTCGGAACTCACCACATACCGTGCAGAATTTTCTGCGGAAAATGCTCGGCCAATTATATAAACTTTATATGGCCTAATACCGTCTCTTACTGATGAGTCGCCTGTAAGCATGAAACCAATGCGCACAAGAGATTATACTTCCCGTTCATTTTGACTTTGGTTTATCCCCTTGATCATATTTGAACTAATTTGTTATTTCGCGCGCAACACCTAATACATAATTGCATATACAATAGTTCTCCGCTACAAACTTTATCTTGCGGGATGAATTGCCTTTTCATCATTATACAATGCTTAGTTTATACTGAAAAATATATGTACATAATGGGACAGGTGTTTATATCAAGTTCGCAACCTTGATTTAAATAATTTCTTAAAATTTGATATCTTTGTTTGTTTAGTTTTGAGGAATTGGGCGATTCTCTTGATTATATGTCTGGAGATGAAAACACTAATTGTCAAGCCAATTTTAATTAATCTCAAAAACAGACAAATGCAGAATTCTCTAATGTAAAATTAAACTGCAAATGACGCAATGTCATTCCTGTATACGTTTAGATCCGGCGGCCTCAAAAATTGATTAATAAAATATTATTCACCTTCCGTAAAATTTAATTTCGGCTGACTTATTAACTCATTCAGTATATCATGCTTATTACGATCAATTTTCATTAGGTTCACTTTACTGTGATCATTAAGAGTGATCCAAACGACAGCAATTTCGAGAGGATCTCTTCATCGGCCTCAGCTGCATCTGCGGTAGCCTCACAAACATATCAGTCGGCATCATCGTCAAATTCATTCTCCTCGTCGGCATCGCTTCAATCTCAATCACAATTATTGCCATTTGCAAACGCGGCATTTTCTGGTTTAGGACATGGAACAAATGCCCCTCAACAGCTAGGTAACGCGCCGAACGTTCCACGAGGCTATCAATCGAACAATCCTGTCGAGGTATCAGGACAACAAAATAATTGGACATTAGCGAACAGTGGCTTTAGAGAAGCAACAGCTGGTAGTGGGAGTAATTCTCCACAAACAAAGGATTACCGCTTGAGACGGGGAGGTCAAGCAGGGACATTTGGTTTGTCCAGTGGTTCCTCAGGTTTGGAGATGCTGACAAATAATCGTCGGCAAACAACAATAATTGTTGTATTGGCTGCACTCGCTGGCCTCTTCTGCGTGGTACTGTTGTGCATTATAGTGCTGTTGAAACGCTGTTCACGCGAAACATGGTGGAATACTGGTGGAGGTGTAGGTTCGATAGCCAATGCAAGGAGCAACATGCGAGCATCAGTAACACAACATCAGCGAAGCAATACTGGAAATGGTGTTGGAGTAGGAATTCGGGGACATCGCTTGGAACATGAAGTGCTAGGCAATCCTCAGCTGACACCATTTTTCTCTGGATTGGAGGGTGAGTTATTAGTTTCCTTACCATTTGTATGTTTATATTTTTAGCAAAATATGATAGAAATCGATACATATATCTTGCATGATTGCACAAAGGAGGTTAACTGTACATTTTCTATAGTGCAGAATCAAGCTGCAGCACTGCAGTGTAATTTTATCTTAAAACACTATCCTTAATTTGATCTAATTTAGTAAAGTAACAATGATATATTTTTATCAATAATCTAACACTGCTTAAAATTAACTTCTTATTCGCATGATATATCATAGATTACTGTCAATAAAGCGAGCTATGTGTAACCTGTTCACACCGCAGTGAAATATTTTAAATTAATTAGAACATGCAGAATGATCAGATTTACAGTTTGGATCGAGGAATATTCATTTCAGCAAAACCTGATATTTATCACTACAATTTGAGCAAAAATACCATATTACAAAACTAAATACCCATTAGATAAAACAGTAAACTAAAATCATTTATAAATTTTTTAATCACGATGTGGCACTTCGCAGAATAAGTAAGCATTAATAGTCAAAATGAATATATATATATATATATATATATATATATATATATATATATATATATATATATGACTAATCATTCCTTTTTTAGATTATATCTTCTGTAGTATTTCGCATTTTGCTATTATTAAACGAGTAGTGACCCAAATAAAGTATATAGCAAATTTTCGATTATATATATATATATATATATATATATATATATATATGAGAAAAATGAACGGTAATACATGGAATAACATTTATTAATAAATCTTATTTCTACTAGTATCTACAGCCATTTTTAAATTGTGCATTAGGTATTGCGCACCTAGTCAAAAAATAGTTTAAATGTGACCTGAAATATGAACCAAAGACAGCATGAACGAAAAGCATATTCTCATTCACAATCGTTTCGTGCTTAATGGCGACTCATCAGTAGAAGCCGGTATTACGCTCTGTATCCACTATATATTTGGGCGACGAATGTGGGATACTTGTAGATATAATATTTATTTATAAATGTTATTCCATGTATTACGTTTCTTCTTTCATACTTTGGAAAATGGTGAATATATTAACAATGGTTTCGACGAATTGATTCCTAGTTGAATTATTTGTCCTCATACAGTCTTGGAATCCGCACTTCCTTTTAAATTACTATTTTCCGCCGACGGTGTTGTCATTATTTGTTGCTTCATAGGTCAAAGAGCAACACAATTTTCTATTAGACGACAGGAACGAAGCCTAATTTGGTACGTTGTATTGTGATCAAATTTCGCGGCCAAATTTATCTTTTATAGCCAACTAGACGGCGTTTATCTGGTGCACACGGTTATATATTTATGGAGTGTATTTTCATTTCGATTTGTTTTGATACTTCCTTTCGAAATATGTATAGATGAAAATTCAGATTAATATTCAATGTTAAACTCGAAAGTTAAAAAAATGATACTAGTTTACAATTTACTGAATGTACTTCTAAATGTTAGTCAGTGTCTGCTCAGGTACCATGATACACATATACACTCTAATGAAACAAAAGACATTCATGCGTGAGAAAATGAGCCAAGTTTTTGAGATATATACCTTTTTCGCCTAGTCAATAAAGGATGCATGATGATAGTGCTACAAAATTAACTTTGGTTTTCGCTGGTAGAGACAGACAATGGCTCTCTCTCTCTCTCTCTCCCTATCTCTCTATCTATCTCTCTCTCCCTCAAATACACAATTAAGAAAAAATAGACACTTCAAAGAGAGAGCGGCACTTAAAACTCAGCATTATTCATACAAGTGTCTGAATTAGTAATCGTAATAATTGTGTGCCTCGAGTGCGAAACTGTAAAACTTTGCAACAATGAAAAACTCCTTAGATTTCCGGTCGAAATAAATTAGCCAAATTGTTTCCTGTGTAGAGAATTTTTCAATAGACCTTTTTGCATGAGAAAAGCAAAAAACTAATGACATGAAATGAAAAACCTGCCCATACTTTTCTTCAGTGCAGACTTCAATCACCATCGCATTTAAGCAAAGTTAACTCTCAAAAAGCGCAGTTTTATATATATACATATATATATATATACATATATATCGAGTATAAACTCAATCGTGAATCAGGTACCCAAAGTAACTCATCCAGTAGACCGTGTTTGTTCTTACTAGGAACTTTTCAAGAACTGTCTAGATTTCTTCATGAGCTGTAAACGAACCTAGGCATATACGATTCCGAGTCTGCGACTTAATCCACTACGCCACCTTCGCCACATATATTGAATTTCTAATGACAATATAAATGTAATCAAAATCATCTAATTAGATTTAAAATAAAAATATATCCCACGACTCATATTTACTTAAGCACTATTTATTAAAAATATTATTTTTCATACGACACCAAATCATTGCATGAAAAATGAACAAAAATTTTGCCATCTTTCTGTGGTTTCAATCGATTGAGTTTAGGAGTATATTTCAGCCATCCTTAACTGTGGATTAAAAAAGTTTAATTAAAGTTCAGGATTTCAACGCTGCAGTTGACGTGCTGTTCAAAGCTAAAGTAAGATGTTACATTGTATGGTCCTGAAAATGACCATGGCACAAAGGAAAGTTGAAGCGGCATTAACACGCACATTTATTGAAGCTAAGCAACGAGTGTTATTTAGGGTAACACACTTGCCTTTACCAGCAAATATGGTAAAAATTCACAGGTAAATGCCATAAATTTAGATAGTATTAGAGCAGAGTCTTATGTCCAGAAGTCCTTCTGGAGCTTTGCTGTATGCATCATTTTTCGTTCGTTAGTGATCTACTGGGTAGATGCACGCAAACCTGTTGGTTAGAAGAGGCTGTGTACAGAAATTGGTTAGTCTTTCCGATGATTTGTGGTGACACAAAAAAGTTGAAAACTGTAGAAATCCGATTAATAAACTAAGCGGTAAAGATTGCCAGGATGCACAACACCAAGTGTTGGAGTGACGAGCGGCAATCTACGCTAATGAAGCAACGTGTATTAAATAGCTTATGTCGCGTCTAGTTAGCCCATATTTCTTAACCAAATATATAATTTATTGAAATTTGATTGCGGAGTGCCAGCTTCATATTTTCCAATGCCGCGTTTTGCGTACGCGGGTAGTAGCTCTGCACGGACAATTTCACAAAGATCCGATTTATCACAATTTCCAATTGCGTTTTTTCTTCGATCGGGCTGAGTTTGTATTCGTCCCAATGGAAATACAGTGTGATAGAACTGCATTTCCATTGGGACGAATACAAACTCAGCCCGATCGAAGACAAAACGAAATTGGATCTTTGTGAAACTGTCCGTGGAAAAGCTACTACCCGCGTACGCAAGACGTGGCATTGGAAAATATAAAATTTGTATAGAGCGTAATATCGGCCCTTTCATATGAGTCGCTAGTAAGAACGAAATGCATGTGTACACGTGATATTACCTTTCGTTCATGCTGACCTTGGTTTATCCTTCCAGTGCTATTTAAACTAATTTTTTACTAGACTAACAACACCTAATACACAATTGCACACACACACACATATATATATATATATATATATATATATATATATATATAGTAAGCATATAATGCTAGATATTGTTTCAAAAATATGGTAATTGGTACTAAAAGTAATCTAAACAGATTCCTATAAATCTAGCCACTTGTCTGCATTGCACTAATGGTAAATCCAATGCACAATGTTCAAATTTAAAAAAAAATTATGTTATAAGATCTTCAATGCCGTTCATTTTGAAATTAGAGTGTTCTAATATAATTTTGGCACAAAATCCAAAACTGTTCCGAAGATTCGTAATTCGACTAAATACATGTATCAAGTAACTATTTCAATTTAATAAATCATTGTATGCCATAAATATTTCATCGGTAAAATGTCATTTTATTTGAAAATTACTTAAGGGAAGAAATTGCAATGTAATGAAAATATTATTTACTTTCTTTTGTTAATTTTAAGGTGATATTCGTAATGATCAAAACCATACTGCTGTCTTAAACGACTTTAACGGAAAGGTTAACGGGAAACCAGGGGTAGGTGAAAGTAATTTGTTTTGTATTGTACTTAAAATTATGTATATGCATTAATATGTGACTTACGTTTTTAATGTAACGCTGAATATTCCAGAATATTTTATTATGTATATCTGGGCAATTAATCTCGAGAATATTTATCAAACTGGTTGTAAAATTTCCATTATAAATGTTAAGAGATTTCGTTTTATTGACGTATTGTGATTCAAATGGAAATCTGTGACATTTAAAACGGCAAAACTATAATTGTTCTGCTCAATTTGAAAGTGCTAGTTTAAGTCAAGGAGGGCTTTGCTTTATTCAGGTGCATAAAAAGTATTATAATCACCAAAAATCTTATAACTAATTGTACATATTTCCATGGGCAGAGGCAAAATGAAATATTGTATCATTACATTTCCTCACTCCCCCAGTTTAATTCATATCTGCCTGATATTCTTTCGAAATAATGCAATAAGTTAAATTGTAGAGATATATATATATATATATATATATATATATATATATATATATATATATATATATAGGTAAAATGAGTGTGTAAATGCTTTGTGTTTATTAAAAAATTCTTTTTCGTGCTCATGTGAAAGGTAGTATAATTTATTTAAACGCTGTATTTCGATAGGCTTTAACGATTACATAGTTTATGCTACTTAGAAACACTACAATGAAATTCATTAGAAAATTAAGGACTTTTTGTTTCAACATATTCAGTTTAATTTTTTCTTTTTTAGCCTTTCATTACGGAACTATTGGTTTAAGATAATGTTTCTTCCGAGATATTTTTAATATGATTAATTTTGCAATGATATTATATATATATATATATATATATATATATATATATATATATATATATATATATAAGTAATTCTGAATCAGAGATAACAATTCTCAATATTACTGAACAAAATTACAAATAACGTTTACATTCTCTTAGTATTGCCATTGGTATATTTACCGTGAAATCGTAGAATAAATATATGGACGAATTCACTTCAGCAGGTTTAAGTTGGTTGTGTAACGATTTATTATTGTTCTATTTACCAAAATACGATTCTACGGGACACATTATATTATGATCCTCGTATTTTTATAAAAGAATGACGTCCGTTATTACGCAATTTATAGTTTTCTCAACATGTGCATTTATTACGCAACACCAAAGAGGTTTTCTAAGATCACACTTGCGATTGTTTAAATAAAGTTTTCCTGTTTTAAGATGAAAAAATACTCTTTGCGCAGACAGTCGCACAACAAAGCAAACTACCGTCTGTTGAACGTCTTGACGTGTTTCGACCACTGCGGTAACACTCAGACCATGAATACAAACTGGCTCAAGAAGATCAAACACACGGTTTTTACTCCGGGTTTTCTCGCATAAATTTAAAGTGAGATAAATGCCGGCTGCACAATTACGACGCAGTTAAGTGCAAAAATGGGTGGTGGTTAAAAATATTTCAACTAAGTGTATATACCTGGGATAAACAAAAATCCGATAATTAAATAATATGCACAGCCACACGTAGTGACTTGCAGTCTGTAATTGTTTGTTTGAAAGGAATCATAATTAAAATATTTCGGACAGATCAGCTTCATTTTATTATTTATTGTTCGGATTCACATTAAATTGCTAGTGTGTTTTTCGCTTGCATCTATAGAAAATATTTTTTGTTTTATAGAGGACATAAAAACACCGGAATATAACTAATTATGTATTGATGAACAGATAAAAATCGATGAATAGAAAGCAGTGCTCTGCTTTGAATACGTCAAGGAAAGGAAGGAGATTTCGCTTAAAATTTGACGCTTAAAACCAAGCTAGATAAAATTATCTCTTTCATATTTATTTTAAAACGAGAAATTAAAACGTATAAAGATTGGCAATGATATTTACAGACAAAATTGGTAGCAATTTTTAAGTATAATAATTGTTTTAACGTCTATGTTTAGACTTACATGTAAATTTCAATTAAATAATTATTTTTTAAATTTAAATAGTTCTCGCAAAATAATTTATAATTTGACCTGTAAATGCGATTTAAAATTCAAAAATCGCATCTTTTGGAATGCAACACAGCTCTTTAATTATCTTTTTTAACAAATGTTTGTATTTTTTCGGTATTTAATTTGTATTTGCTAAATAGTCTTTAAAAAACAGTATTACCCAATAGATAGCAAAATTCTTTGGCAATAAAAATAAACAAACGTAATTCCGGACATTTGCTTCACTTTTCCTACATAGCCGCTATCGTGTTGTTGATAGAATTAATTCATGGATAACTGTATGCATTATATTTATAAATATGGTCTTATTTTGCTCTCATATACGTATTAAGTTTTCATGGTCCTAGAATTGCTTAATACTAATAAAAATTAAATTCCTGGGAACTCATGCAGTTTTCGGAATGTGTTTTCTGTCTTCACAAATTTAATCCGAAATTAATATGAACTGATCAAATTTGAAATGACTTATTGTAAATTATATTTATTCATATTGTGTAATGAAACAACAATATTTTTTTACAAAAGAGCTTAAATCTTATGTATTAAGTGTTGCACACCTAGTAGCAAACTAGTTCAATTAGTAGTTGCGGCTGGCGTTAGTTTTGTTATGTTGTTCGAAGACTGGATAAATAAAATGGGATTGGTGTTTACTTCAAGCTCGCAAACTTGATTTAAAAATAGTTCAATTATAACCAGCAGAAGAAACCAAAGACAGCAAATTTAACTAATCTGTTACCAGGTGCGCCACACCTAATACATAATTGGATATAAATTAATTCTCCACCAAAAACAATATCTAATTCAAAAAATTGGCGGATAATTCTAGCCTCAAATGTCTTTCGTAGTACTCAATTAGATTTTCGTCGTTTCGAGCTGCCTAACGCTTCTTTTACATTTACTTATGTTGATTTACCACTCTCCATAAAGTATGTGGTTTTCGTTAATTCATGATAATAATTGATCGACAAACAAGATGACTTTAATTAATACCACTAACAGGTTAATCTGTGGATTCCGTTACCTATGCGTTCTTGCTACACTGGGTGGCAAGACGGAATAGTGACTGAACAAGGTCCAAATTTCATGACATACATAATTCAAGAAAACCTAGAGTTCCTCTGAGTTGGTGTGTAAAGAACCGAAGCGTTCAATATTAAGTTTAACAGTCTTGTGGAACGTGTACATTGCGAGTTGAAGTCGACGCTATGCGCACACTGCACTTCAACTAGTACTCCTCAATATACGATCAAGGAATTGCGATTGCCTAAATACATCACTCGCACAGAACACTTTTGGTCACTGTCTGCTAATTCCTGCAGATTTAACGAGTTGTTTTTATGTTAGTGAGGAACTACCGGATGCGGAATTTACACAACAGCTCCAGCGTG
>JAQBSW010002734.1:0-96905 GCA_029291075.1 Eudiplozoon nipponicum | reverse complement strand
TAACAGATCTTTGGCCCTCTGGAATTTTTCCTTGTCGTCTTGGCTAAAATTAATAGGCCAGGACTTCTTGATCGTGCTCCGTTCACGAACTAAATGTCGAGTTAGCGACCCCAAAATTCCAGCTAAACCTGGTATGAACCGACGATAGTAGCTAATCATGCCCAAAAATCTACGCAACTGGCGTACAGTTCTAGGTTCTGGCACATCCTTGATTGCTTGTACCTTGTCTTCCAAGGGCTTGATTCCATCCTTGGAAATGGTGTGTCCAAGATATTTTACGGTAGAGCAACCAATCCTACTCTTTTCTGGTTTCACTACCAATCCATAAATGTTCCAGCTTAGACAAAACGATGTCCAAATGCTCGCGGTGTTCCTCCCTAGATTGACTATATATAATGATGTCATCTATATGCACTCTAGCAAATGAACAGTCTTGAAGAACTTCCTCAGTCAAACGCTGGAATGTCTGACTTGCATTCTTCAACCCAAAAGGCATACATAAGAATTCATGCAATCCTCCTCCAGGGAATCGCACTGCTGTGAGCGGTATAGATTCTGCCTTCATAGGTACTTGATAGTACGCCTTCTGCAGATCTAACGTTGTATATACCTCATACCCCATTATATCCCTGAGCAAAGTACTCTGGTTCGGTAGAGGATACGAATCGCCTTTTGTTACCGAATTCAATAGACGATAGTTACCACAAACCCTCCTTTGACCTGGTTCAGGTTTGGGAACAACCACTATTGGAGATGCAAAGTTGGAATTTGAACGCCTACAAATCCCTTCTTCTCTCAACCGCTTAAATTCTTCAATAGTAACCTGCTGCTTGTGTTGTGCTAACAGTTGAGACTTCGGCGAACAAGGTAGTGGCTCCACCAACTCGATTTGGTCTTCAATGCCTATCTTTAAACCCTTGCGTTTAGCATTGAATGGCAGAAACACGGCCAGGTGTTTCTCGATGACATCCACCAAGTCATCGGCGACGACGGGTCTGTGTAGTCTCACTGACCTAACTACTGAGGTCCCAGTCTCAGCATAAGTCACTATCCCAGTGCTTTTTCCAATAGTCCTAGATTTGGGATCTAAAGCGAGATTAAAATGGATCAAAAAGTCCATCCCAATGATGTTATCTTTTATATCAGCGACCAGAAAATTCCACGTAAATGGAGATTTCTGCCCCAATGTCACTGACAATTCTTTAACTCCCTTAACCTCAATTGGACTTCCATTAGCAGCCCATAGTTGGTAATCGAATGTGGGGCTATCAATTTCCACCACATCAGATCGAACTATGCTCACCTCTGCACCCGTGTCTATTAAGAATTTTAGGCCACTAAGTTCATCAGTTATAACGAACTTATTGTTGCTATAACCAGCAACCTCTTTAAGATTACCTGCCAGCCGAAATCTAACAGATTTACGGACTGTATTACTGCGCGTCTCTTCCATCGAAGCTTCCGAACCTAACTTCGATGATTTTAGTATGCCACGAATATGTATACCTTGGAGCCTTGCTTGCGCAACCCCCCCCCCCTACGGCTTCTATTAGCGGGGGCTCAATTAGTTTTCCGGCAGCTTAGACCAGGCTACAGGAAGACTACTTCCTTTCCATCGGGGACCACCCAACTTTGGAAATGTGCATCCCCCTCCTGACATTTTCCAAACTCGGCGTATTTGCGATGCGATATGCACCACTCGCGTGGTCCTTGTACACTCTCACGCGATTCGCCTCTCCAATGCTTGGAATTTGAACGTTGACTCCGAGAATTTACCCTACTTCTGTTGGAAGTTTCCTTATTGCTTTTTATCCAACCCACATCCCTGCGGAGGGTACTTAATTCATTCTCAATGATCAGGAGCCTCTCTGAGAGATGTCTGAGTTGCTGCTCTAGGCGTGAATCTGCGGTTACTGCATACACCTTAGGTTCCACCTGACGATACACTTTGTCCAACCCTTTGAGCTTCTTGGGCCACTCTAGTTCCAATGTATCATATACATCCAATGTGGCTCTTAGTCTAGCAGGCAATTCTGCTACAAATATACTATTTATAACTTCCTCAGATATATCAAGCCCGATGGATTTTGAAATTAGTCTGTCATAAAATTCAGATGGAAGTAGATTTCCCATCTTTTCCTGACGTAATAAGTCAGTCATCCGTTCAATCCTCTCGGGTTGATATCGTCCATGGAGTTCTTCTACTAGAAGCTCAAATGCATTTTCTGGTTCGTTCTCAGTGACAAATTTCCTGAGTCTAAACAGATTCTTTTTTAATGGCTCAGGTAAGCACCACCAGGCCGAGGCAAACCTTTCTATAGGGTCGGTCATCCGTTTTAGTTTAAAATAAAATTTTGCTTCTTCGACCCATTCAGAATGGTTGTCTGGTCTGTACATGGTGAGCTTAACATTGCTATCCATAGATTGCGGCAAAAACGATCATCTACATCATATCTTTCCGCATAAAGGATCCTGGCGCGGTCGCCATTTTTTGTAGAGGCCCTTAGGTCACTACCATAAGGGGGTCTCTTGGATGCCAGGCCCGGAAAATCCATATATGCGGAATGATCATCTATCTTGGAACACTTAAGTTCCTCTGAACTATCTCTTAAGCTACAATCCTTAAGTCCGCTAGCCAACTGCTCTGTATCCTCAGTATTTAATAAACCAGACATGATATTATTAAATTACTTGTAATTTATATATTATATTAATTAAGTAAGCTTACCCGGATACGCTGATATCCACAAATTACTGAACTGGAATGATTGAGACCTTAAAACAAATATTCACTTTAATTACCCAAAGCAAATTTGTGGTTCTTTTCGCTGATAATTAAAAACAAAACGACGAGAAGATTACAAAGTTTTATTCACAAAGAGTCGGAGATGGAACCACGCAGTGTCCCGCTTATGCAATTCAGAAACTCAGATCAAAACTCTCTCATTTCCCTCCACAAGACAAGTCCAAAACTTCGACAATATGAACAAAAGAACTTCCAAAAAATTTTAAAATATTTTTCAAAAATTACAATATTGTTTTACGAAACCAGCGATAACATCAAATGTCCAAAAATAAAAATTGATTTATTTTTATATAAGAGGTTAATTGCTGTTCGATGTTTAATATAACCTCTACAGGGACTAACAAACAGAACGCAATTACGGTTCAAATAAGGGCTCACAAACAGTGCAGAATCTCAGCCATTCTGGCTTCTAACTGACTTTATAACGTCTTACCGCATTTATTTTAAGCTAAGGCATTTTATAAAACACATATTTGTTTAAAATTATACTTATGTATCACCAAATTAAATATAAATATATGTGCTACTTATTTTCGATGTAGTATCATTCCTTATTTATTTGTGAATATGCCGTTCTGGCAATTTACCTTCGTGTTACATCTTCTTTATCTAGTTTTGTTTAACAGAATTATGTTTGGCAATACTGAATGCATTCACACTCTAAACCACAAAGCTGATTTTAAAGCAAATGTATATGCTGAAACTCGATCGCGCTCAAAGAGGGGCATTGTGAGGGATTTTTTAAAGATCAAAGCATTTTATGACAAATCATTTTATCTTTATCACAATTCGAATAATCTTAAGGTTATGCGATATTATATATTTTTTAGACCGAAGTGATTGATAAAGCAATATATTTTTGGCAAAGTGCTTTAATGGTTCGTAATACACTTTCTAGTTCATTTATCCTACGGCTTGACAGGTAAAAATATTATGGTTATATATTAGGAGTTGTATTTATGGAAAATCGGAAATAAGAGTTATAAATAATAAGGTTGTCACATTTTGCATAGATGGATGCTCAATTCAATCAAAATGTGGTCCTGTTCTCATTCCTGAATCGCATTTAAACGTATGTGTGAGGTAATTTCAATTGCATTAGGATTGTCGCTTCGTTCGAAACGGTACATACGGATCGGCAAATAATACGGGCGCTGGGATTTCTAATATTCATTTTATATTATACATATCATCATTATCAAACGAAAGGTGTGATAATAAAAATGTATTAGGGTATGCTTCGCATTGTCAACTAGAGGCTGAAACTGATAGGTAAGCCTATGCAAAATGAAAGTTTGATACAATGATGCATTTTATTTTCCTTCGTTAATATTTACAGGTTTAAGATTACGTAAAAGTTATTTTATTATATAAACTATTTTGCAACAGAAGTATGTTGTTCAAATAACTGTACGTAACAAATAATCAAAGAGTTTTACGTAAATTTATTCAATTTTTGAGTTACTATATATTTTCTATTAATAAAGCTTTTTCATAATGTATGCTTGTAAAGAACGGCAATGTATATTTAATGACAACAAAATAATTTCATCCATTGAATTGCTGGGTGACTTCTATTGAACATAAACGATTTTTTTAAATGGACTAGATGGAATTGAAATTTTGAGTTGGTTAAATTTATTGTAAAACTTAATGATATTGTCCTGAAATTTACATGTGTTTCAAATGCCAGCGCCTTGTTTTACACTTTGTGGAATATCGAACCACCTATTAAATCTAATCATAATTGTATATGCATAAATATTAATTTTAAAGAAACTCTTGTTCGGATACAATCATCAAAAGATAGGAACTGATGTTTAGTGTCTCGTGACTTTGTGATTTGGCCTGATTAGATTGACTATATTACCAAATACTTGACAAATATCACTGTTCTGCTGGCATTTGGCGTATGACAACTGGTTATACGGTAAAATAAATTTTGAGAACAGGGAAATATTTGAAATAGTTTATAGGATCGTGAGATAAAGGCCTTCTAACCGTCTATTCTGGTTCATTTGAAAATGCAACGATATAAATGATATACGTTTATAAGTTAAACCAGGAATATTTATGTATTTACTGAATGTTTATCGGCTTTTTTGTAGACTGGTAAAATGGATTTTAATGTACTAAAATAAGGATGATCGACGTAGACTCAATATAATGAGCACTGTTTCGATTTAAGCGGCAATGTGTACGTCTTGACTAGAATTAGAAAAGTTTCTCATTTGTTTAACATGTCAACTATTAAAGCAATAAAATAATGATCTTCGAGGCAGATTATTAGAAGTGAAGAATTTTACTTGATTGAGGTAGTTGCAAATCGCGATGACATATCATGTGATCCCTTAATAAATACCAAACTGTTGAAGTACTTTTGTACATTAGAAGAATAGAAGATCATGAAATACATATTAGTATATACCCACATGATATTAAATAGTAATCACTAGATAATTTCTTTATCATTTTCGAATGAAAAATTGGATTTGAGTTGTCGCGATTGCGTGATATTTTCGAGCTAGATCTATTATAATTCTGTATATGACAAGTTTAATTTTATACGGGTTATTAGTCTGTGCATAGTTTGGCAGTTGATTGCATAATATGATGCGTTTTAGAATAAAGGCATATTTCGAAATAAGTTGTGAAATAAGGGGAGGCAAATTATAGAATCACACATTATAGTTTCTAAGGAAATAATACTTGAATGAATCTTAAAATTTTGATAGATCAGTAGTGTAATATACCGATAAAATTACATTAAACAAATTGCTGCACTTTATTGTCATAACGACTAATAGTTAGACTTCATAAGAATTTTGCAGAAAACATTAAATAATGTGCGCTTTAAGAATAAAGTTAAGAGTCCTTTTGATCTTTCCAATAGTGCATTATTTGTCAGGTCACAATTGCTTATTGTGTTTGCCTCAGTATAAAGCTGATCAAACGATTGGTTTTGAGTATGATGGTAGAAATAATATGTTTGGGACATAATTAATATTTAAGAATTATTCCTAGATGTTTCATTGTGTATTTAATGAATGATTTTTCTTAGGAATGACATCTGTGAGTAATTCATTCTTACCGAATTTTGTTAAGACCGATTTAGATTTGTTTAATTGTGGGATGCGTTTTAGAGTATGTAATAAATGTCTTTGAGGACTTCGTGAATATTTTAAAACTATTGAGCTTTAATAATTTGGCTAACGCGGTAAAATATTATGGTAACATCCGAATAATTGATTATTTTCCTATATTTGATTGTTATCTATCAAGAGGAATACACATTTAAAGCAATGTTATCCTGTTTTTGACTCTGTGAAAAAATATGGTTTATCTCATATATAAATTTATTATCAGTTTGTGGAAAAATTATGTTGATGAAGGTGTTGAGATTTTAACAGTGGTTCATTGAGTTGGAAAATTATATTATAGATAACTTTAGCTAGTACTGGAATGTTATTCATTGGTCTTGGATCTTTGTTTTTATTTGGATCCTATGTTGTTGCATTTTAGCTGAAATATATTGTAAGATTATTATATTTTTTGTTTTCAATCCGTCTTTTAATTGTTCGGGACAATTGATAACACTCAAAGGTAGGTAAAATCTTGATTTTTTTATATTTGCAGTTGCATCGATTTTATTTGGCCTTGATGAATGGGTTCTCAGTTGTCCCTTTATTCTGAAGCCGTTCATCAGCTGCTTGTCTGAAAATGACGTTGGAACCAGATTTTTCGAATTTTTCTGAATTTTCTAGACTTCATTTCCAGTCCCATCTCCAGGATTGACACCATACTCACAGATAAACAAACTTAATCCAAATAAAATCAATATTTTTGCCAGATTTGCATAGATTTAGTGTTCAAGTAAATATCTTTCCTGTTATTATTGGTTTACTTCATAATTCTAAAAAATACTTAGCTAGTGTTCATTTTATTGTAAATATTTTTCTCTGTCTTGATGCAATATCTAAATTATTCTGTAGATTTATAATTTTGTGTTTGACTTCTCTTTAAATGATAGTTGTTAGTGCGCCAGCTGTTTAAATAGCTTAATTCTATGTTGTTTAAATGGTAGTGCATGATTGATAATGTGAGGTTTTGTTTTTGCGTTGATTCGTCATAAGCTTGCTTTATTTGAAGATTATAATCTTATACTGATTTATTATTGTTGGTATTAAACATATTGCTACTGTGTATAATAAGCAGCCAGTTAGTAGATCTTAGTTTTAAGAATAAATATAGTACTGCTGTTGCATTGATTTTATGGTTGATAATTATAGTTTTTAAACGAATCGGTCTAGACCGTTTTATTTTCTGGTTGGTTGAATAGCATTTATATTTGTCAAGATTAACTTAGGTCATTAAAAATACTAATAATAACTTATTTACGACTATGTAGATAGTTAACAAGATTAATTTCTCCTCAAATAATTCTATGGGTATAAATGTTGTTGTCTATTATGTTCTCCAGGGTAATAGCACATGATTTCTTTGAATGTGAGTCCATTGTGTGTGTATCATATTTAGATCTCAACTAAAGACCAATCTCATAAAGATAACTATTTTAGAGATATATACTTTTGGTTTAGGTTAGAATTATGTATAGGGAAAATATTAAGGATTTATGTAGATAGATGACTGCAACGTATCATTTAGTTGAGTTTCTGTCGAATCCAATGAAAGTGCTCTTTAAAATTTCTGTTTAACAATAATTAGGTGTATGACTGAAGCGCAGTTCAAAAACTGGAAGTGTTTGCAGAGAGATTTTGATTTTCAGCTTAAAGATCATTCGTTGAAATACAATGAATATAGTTTTAAGGAATTTCGAATTAGAGCCAATGGAAATGAATAATACCCATGTTGAATTGGTCGTATGTTTTAGTCGGCTTTTATGACGAATGTCGGGATTTAAGTGCTATCCTAAATATTACCCTAGTCCATAGAATATTTAATTGGTGCATTGGATTAACTTATTAGTCAGTGTCGCATTTTAATTGGGAGATTAGAGCAACATGGTTCCATTTGTTTCGATTTTGTTGTATTTCTATCGCTTTATTTGAAAGAGGTAATTTTTGAGTAGCTATTTTTCTGCTTTCAATACTTTGGAGGATTTCTACTATATTTGAAGTCTTTATGGATGTTAATGATTTAGCATGGGCTTTGATGGTGAAATTTGCTTCAAGATTGAGATATGTACAAATTGCATGTAAGTGGGTTTGGCATGAGTTGAGATTGAAGTTTTAAGGATTATGTGTTCCCTGTTTATAGTGTGGAATGCGGCGAGAGCAAAAAATTTCGAAACAGTCGACCCCAAGTTTGAGTCTTGTCTTCGAAAAATACTGGATACTGCATGAAGAGTTCTCAGTAAGGACGAAGCGGGTCAACTGGATGAATTTCTTTTTCTATATTACACAATGATTAGCTTATACTGGCAAATTTCTGTATATAATAGGGCCGGTGTTTATATCAAGATCGCAAAGTTGATTAAAGTAATTTACTATGAAAATTTAGGGTTATTAAAAATACTTTAAATTGATTTCTACTGTCTAAAAATTTGGTTTACGGATGAGAAAGTTATTCAGTTGCTTGAAGTGTTGATTCATAGATACTGTGTGATAGTTTAATTCTTCCCAAGGTCGTGTAACGTAATAGCGTCCTCCGATTAAAGATTATTAAATGGGGATGTAAGCTTTTTGCCAACAGCTTGTTCTGATTTCTTATTGAAATTAATTATAAAGGTTTATACTTCTTTTATTTTATCTGAAAGCTAAACATATTTTCAATATAATAGTTTGGTTGTGGATAATTAAAAAGACTTCGTAATGCATCTTGTGTAAATTTTTTTAGAGATTTTCAATGAAAGGGTTATTCTTGCATTTATTTTTATCTGATATATGCTTATAGAATGAGATTATATATATATATATATATATATATATATATATATATGCGTGGCAACTAGTCTGACTCGGTTTTACTTCTATTTATTGTTTGGGCTGATTAGTAAATGTGTATGCGTGTGTCTGTTTGCGTGTCAAGGCCTTTCTCGATATATCGCAAAGTGATGCATGAGATTTGGTCATTCTTGTATTGATGGATTGAGAGTTAACCAACTTTTCGCATTGTTCGTTGTTACGTGTACGAAGGTTATTCTCCAGAATGTTGGCTTTCGTTTTGCCTTGTTCCTCAATTTTGTTGTCTACTTGGCAGCAGCGCAGGCTGTGCGGATTGCAGTGTTGAATGCTTATATTGTTTTGAAATTTCTTTCGCCGTATGTGCAGCTGTCTTCTCCTCAGTTTGTTGTCAATTCGTTCGAATATTTGTTCAGTCTGGTTGAGGGCGTATTTAGCATTGCCTGGATGCTAGTAAATTGATAATGGTTTTTGTGATGCGTGCCCAGTTGATAAGAATATCATGTGAATGAAACATTTCAATATTTAGGCCAGGTGCACGTTGTTTTGTATAAAGGGCTTCAGAAATATTCATTAATTTTTCTGATTTTACTTTATGTAGAAATGAGAAATTGGCTAAATTGACTGGATGCCCCGTTTACAGTATATGATCGGAAATAGCTGATTTTCCTGACGGTGACAAGCCTTTTTTAATCAATTTCTGCGGTAAATGTTGCTGGATATTGTTAGTCAATTCTTCTTCGTACGTCAAATATATATACTACTACACATAAATGAGAATTTGTAGGTTATGAATGATTTGGAGAGAATTTGCAATTGATATTTAGCATCCAACCTCATGAAACTCTGTGTGCTAAATGTGATATAAATTTTAAAACTGGAAAAAATCGCCTTAGTAAATCTACATAACCGCATTTTCCCACCGAACAAAATGGTCTCGCTTGACATCTCATCCTCATTTATGAACATTCCACTGGATAAAACAACGACGATTTTGAGTGACCTGATCAAAAATGAGATTCATGATTTTTCTATAGACATCAATGATATCCAAGACCTCATATTAGCATGAACAAAAGACGTGCAATGTACATTTGAAAGGAAATAGTACAGTCTGATTAATGGTGTAGCTATAGGAAGCTGCATTTAACCCTTCATGGCAGATTAATACATGCATCATCTTGAGAAAACGAGCTTAAAATGTATAATTGACTAGTGCGCACTCTACAAAAGTATGTACATAATATATTATTGTTCATTCCAGAGGCAGCAGACCCATCCGAAATCCTCAAGAAAATAAATGAAGCCGATCCAGACGTCAAATTCACTCTCGATTTGGAGAAGGACAATAGATTTTCTTTCCCTGACATCCAACTCACTAGCGAAGAAAATGGTAATTTGACACTGGCCATACATATAAAATCCACTTTCACCGGATTATACAATTATAACAACAGTGTGCCAAAATCTCACAGAAGAAACATTGTTAACAACATAAAATACATAATCAGGATCATCTGCTCTGAACACAAGATCGAGGAATAATTGGACTACATAAGAAAAATTTTGATAGTGAAAAAATACCCAGAGCAGTTCCTTGAAGAAATATAAGAAGAATTATTTTGAAATACGAGCCTTAATACTATTCATAGTAAACTTTCCATGTGCGAAAATAAAGAATAATTTTTATCAGATACAAGAAGCGCTTCTTTCTCATTATCTCCTCAAGTATCTACTAACGAACATACCTTTATATATAAATTGGAAGGCAAAAACGATAGAAATATGCAAACATAGAGAGAGTGTGAAAAAATTAAACCAATCAATTGCGTGCGTTACTTCCAGTTTAAACTCAATGCCTGAACATGCTTTTTCTGCTTGCATAAATCAGGCTGCAATTTGTTTATCCATAAAGCTTCGTACGTGGCTAGCTCCCTTTTGTTATTGAATTTAGTAATTATTTTAAATGCTACGTCTGGAGCACATACGTGTGATGTTTCGATGATGTGTTGCGCTATTGCAGATGTGTATTCACCATTTGATTTAAAACAGGCGTCTAAGTTGCAATATTCGCTTATTTGTGTAATTAACCGCCTGGTCGATTGCCTTCGTAAGAAGTTCGATAATCTGCGCATTGATATTGGTAAATAATATTTGATGTCGACATTAACGGGTGTTTCTGTTTGATTGCTGGTAAAGTCAAGTGTGTTACCTTAAAAACACTAGTTGTTTAGCTGTATTAAATGTGCGTGTTAATTCTGCTTCAACTTCCTTTTATGCCATTCGTGAAACTGCGTCCCCTTAAATGGGATGTTCAGGTAGACTGTTTTCATTTCTGGCCCGTAATTCGTCTGTTTCTGTTTAATTCCCCTTTTAATAATTGATTAAATTAATTGTCTGTGATAGCCATTAGACATTGAATCGTTAATTGCTTTATTATATTCGTTTTCTTTTGAATCTTGATTAACCAACCTGTTAATTCTTGAAAGCGGCCACGAACTGTTGATAATTTATATCGAAACGACACAAAACCGCTGTAATACAAATACTGTGAAGACCAGGTTTGTTTATGTCAAATCATTCTATTAAACTTATCATTAGTTTCTTTCTTTAATAGTACATCTAAGAAAGACAGACGATCATCTTTCTCGTGCTCTGACGTGAAAGCGATATTCTTACGTGCCAGGTTGAAACTTTGATGCAATGTTCGTGATTGCGGCCTGTTTTTAAGGACAAGGAAAATATCATCCACATACCGTATATATTGAGCACATTTACTTATGTCACTCCTAGATGCCCTAGAAAAATCTCAGCCAACATTGGAGATAAGGAGCTCACCATTGCCCCACCATCAGTCTGTTTAGTGATGCTTCGATTAAAACGAAACCGTACGTCATTCGTGCATAATAATATAAGCTTGCGTAGAGTGTGACCTGGCCCCGGCGATGGTAATATGTCTTGTTCTACCGTTTTGACTATAATGTCAATGGTTTCATCAATCGGAATATTTGTAAACAACGATGTAACATTCAAAGATACCATAATCTTGCTTTTAACATTTATGTCTTGAATTTTGATTACAAACTAAAACGAATCTGCAACCGAATTTTTACCTAGTAGTTTGCGTAATGGTTGAAGTATACGATCTAACCCTTTAGCTAGTGAATAAAACGGAGAATTGGCCATTGATAAAGTTGGCCTCATAGGACAATCTTTTTGTGTGTTTTTGGTAATCCGTACATTATTGGATCATCTACACCAACAATGTACGGATCGTCTGCCTTTCTTAGATGTACTATTAAAGAAAGAAACTAATGATAAATTTAATAGAACGATTTACCATAATCAAACCTGGTCTGCACAGTATTTGCATTACAGCGGTTTTGTGTCGTTTCGATATAAATTATCAACAGTTCGTAAGCAACATATATATATATATATATATATATATATATATATATATATATATATATATATATATATATATATATATATATAGGAGCTTTTGATTACATGCTGCCTTGTTATTTCGTTGATTTTTCCTTCTCACGCTGGTAGCTTTTCTTTAAGTTCTAATGTTTTAGATTTGAATTAAAATGTCAGCGAAAGAAAATTTGCAGTTATTAAATACTGATTTTTTACATTGAAGTATTGAAGTTAATAAAATGTAGGCATTGAGTTATTCGCTATAGGTTAATTAATATTACTAAATGATTACCAAAATTTTCTAAAGTGGCCAATTATTATAATTCCTATATATATATATATATATATATATATATATATATATATGATATTAATGCGTATAATATGTACATATTTTCTAATGTTTATGAGCAAAATATATAGTAGGCTTTCTTTAAAAATGTATTCTAACATTGGACAAAAATTCAGAAGAAATTAACAGATCGAGCGCTGCACTTAATAATAATATCAAAAATAAGTTGGTAAAATTGCGACAATTACTCCACGATAATTCATTAATTTTGCAGTTGCAAAGCTTTAGATCCTGCATTTAATCAATTTATATAACTGACTAGATTGAATTCAATGCCGAGTGTTTATACAAACGGGAATATGGCAAAAATTAAATTAAAATTCAGAAACATCAAGACTGTTAATAGAAGGTGCTGAGCCTAATATTTTATCGAGTAAATATAATAAGATAGTGTAATAAATACAAAATAAATATTATTTTGAAATGCGAGCTTTAATAACATTCATTGTGTCCTTCCCATGTGTAAAAACAAAAAGAAATTTAATCAAATACAAGAAACTCTTCTTTCTCATTATCTCTTCAAATATCTACTAACGAACATATCTTTATATATAAATTGGAAGACAAAAACGATAGAAATATGCAAACATAGAGAGAGAGAGTGTGAAATAATTAAACCAATCAATTGCGTGCGTCACCTCCAGTTTAAACTCAATGCCTGAACATGCTTTTTCTGCTTGCATAAATCCGGCTGCAATTTGTTTATCCATAAAGCTTCGTACGTGGCTAGCTCCCTTTTGTTATTGAATTTAGTAATTATTTTAAATGCTACGTCTGGAGCACATACGTGTGATGTTTCGACGATGTGTTGCGCAATTGCAGACGTGTATTCACCATTTGATTTAAAACAGGCGTTTAAGTTACAATGTTCTCTCATTCGAGTAATTAACCGTCTAGTCGATCGGCCTACGTAAGTTAATCGACAACTTGCGCATGTATATTGGTAAATAATATTTGATGTCGACATTAACGGGTGTTTCTGTTTGATTGCTGGTAAAGTCAAGTGTGTTTCCCTAAATAACACTAGTTGTTTAGCTGTATTAAATGTGCGTGTTAATGCTGCTTCAACTTTCTTTTATGCCATTCGGGAAACTGCATCCCCTTAAATGGGATGTTTAGGTAGACATCCCATTTAAGGGGGATGCAGTTTCCCGAATGGCACAAAAGAAAGTTGAAGCAGCATTAACACGAGGAGGAAGAAACAACGTAAGACGAGTGACATATAATTAGAGTACATGATCAACTTGTGTTCACAACAACTCGTAACTGAGGTAAAGCCCAGTTGAGTTGTATCGGTTACTATAAAAAATCTCGCGGAGGTCCACGACTGTGGGCCATTTAGCTAGTAATAAGTTATACAGCTCTGATAGATAGTAACTAAGCAAACACAGGTCCTATCTTGAATATCGTGGGTAAAGTAAGTTGGTTATGTAGGGCTAAATATTCCCAGTAAAAGACAATAGATGTTTTAAGGAAGAATATGCATGGAAAATATACACGAGCTCCATTAGTATAGCTTTCGTTAAGATGACGAAAACTAAGTTGAGACAGGGAGAAAAAGGTGATGTAGTTGTAGCTCTTATGATGAAAAATTTCAGTGTAGTCGAAGAGAAAATAAATCTGTCTAAAGTCATTAACAATAAAATTATTTCGTGTCAACTCTTGAAGCCCAGTAATATCAAGGGTTGGGAAGATTCTAACAAGACTGACAAATATTTTACTAATGAATGAAGGATATCAAATCAAAGTTCATTATGTAATTTCAACGGCGGAAACTCTATATTAATAGAGTAGGTGTTTTGATTTTATAACAGTTTGTTTGGATGAATGAAGACGATGTAAATAAGCTAGGATCACGAAAATAAAATAAAACTATTCTGAGAAAAAGTTTTTTCCCTTTTGAATGGTTCACCACGAAAAATTTTGCCGTCATGCAATAGCTGAACTATACTCAGTCAAATTTCTATACTGTAGGCCCATTTCCGTCCTGCTAATCCGGCTAAAACGACAATTCCAGTCCCACTGACCAAGGAAATACCAGAAGTTACTGCCTTAGTGTACATTTCTTCCCAAAATATTTTAATAAACGGTTAATAAAAACACACAATTAAACTTTTGGCGCGTACGAAAATGTTCCCATATAAGAAAATTATTAAATAATTACTACGCGATTCTCTTTGTCTCCTCAGACCAATCTAATTGACATAATAATAGAGGAATAGCTTAAATATAAGTAGGCACACTCTATGCCTATAATAACTAGTTCAATTAGTAAAATATAATTAACATTTTTATCGCTTATAACGTGGGCGATTAAAATAAAGCACAAAAATCTATATCAGCATAATTTTAATTTAGATATATAAATAATTAGTTTATAACCTTTCCCAATCAGTATGCACACAAAAATTAAAATATTTAGTCTAAAGCTAAATATATAAACGTATTTAGCGATTTATAACTCAATTTTCGTCGCCGTACAACATATAAGACCAAATTTATCATGTTAATTTTCGACCAATCAATCAGCTAGGCATTTGAACTAAAGTACACTGATTTAACCAAGCAGTCAACTCTTGATGGCTGCACGAGTAAACGTTCTGCTGCATCAACAGTGAAGTCTGATACGCCGTAAGGCCAGCTAGATTTAATAACTGCTCACATTTGTTGACCTTCCTGGATAAATTTCTCTGTCTGCGATCAATACATGGATTTTCATTTACTTGTGACCGGACATACAGCATCAATGACAAATGAGTCGCTGTTCTTTTCTCAGCAAGAACTCACCATATCGATACTTAGCGCACAATTATAAGCCTCACTACTGCGTAATAATACCACCTACCAGTACTGTGCTGCTGTTCTTTTTCTCATCGTAGCTTAATCATTCGTTCTAGTCGGACGGTTATTCACTTTACCATCGCGTACAAAATTGCCAAAAGCAACCACCATGTTGGTGCTGCTTGTCACTTCTAATCGAGGAGTAATCTCATCAATTCTGGGCGTACAGATTATAGGCTTCATTCTTTGCGTGTACAAATACCGATACCCAAGACAGATGGTGCTGCACCTCTTTTCAACAAAGGTTGATCAACCCAATGTAAAAGGAAACGGGCTATTTCCTTCACGTATAAACAGCACTGAGCACCTGAATTGCGCAGCATCTCCCTTCAGGAAAGAGTCATCAACGCAACCTAAAGCACAAAAAGTTATTAATTCATTTATAAAACATCTACCAACCGCCGGGATTATGCTGAATCTTTTCAACAAAATCATCAATCACTGCACAAAAGAACGGGATAGTTGCTTCCCCTATAAAACATCATCGAGTTAGCCCCCATTATAATGGTGAACGCCTGTCGAACCCACACAAATCGATCCATCGTCCAATAGCTGAACCGCCATCATTGTCGATTCTCTACAGTAGGGTCCATGCCTGTCTATCCAATCCAGCTAGAACGATTACTTCACTCCAAAAGTATAAGACAAGGTAACAGGTAACGATTATAATGCTTGTATTTAGAGATTGAAAAATGGCAACATTGGCTTGTATAGCCTCACCGCAAAATTCTTTAGAAAATAACAGTGCAAAAAATGTATAATTATAATTTTACAATGTATTCAAAACTTCACTTAAAATAAAATTATAAAATAGTCTCTACGCGATCCTTACCTTCTTCATATGAAAACCTAGATAACATAATAAAAAAGGAATCACTTAAATAAAAGTACACAAAAATTATACATAAAGATTAAATTTCAAATAATGAAACATAATTAACCCTTTTAATGTGGATGAACATACAAAAACCCAAAATTTATATTAGCACATTGTTAATTTAAAAATATAGCTCAATAATTTCGTGGCTATCCTAATCAATAAGCACACATTATATATATATATATATATATATATATATATATATATATATATATATATATATATATATGTATATATATCCAAAGCTAAAAAGGTGAATATAATTAACCGTTTATAACTATTTTTGCGTTTAAAAATTAAATCAGAAATTCACATGAATATAATTAACCAGTCAGTCAATCAGTCAGTAAGGCTTCTTAACGAATATAAAATGATATAACCAGACAGTAAACTCAATCTACATCCTATACTACATTATCGCTAATAGACATGTTTAATATTTATGGGTAAAATCTGTTTCATATTCATTCAACAAAAATTCATTTGATTTCTTAGATTGTTACAAAAAGCTCAATTTTACGATGTGAAAAATTAGTTTTTGTATTCAGGGGTAGTCTTGTGCTCCTCTTAACGTCAGATGCAACGTTTCTTGTGTGATCCTGCTTTTATCGTCGATGTTACACATTGCAAAGGTATTGCCGGACGTCGCACATTTTTTACGGTAAATGTGCATATATAATACTTATTGGTTTGGTGATTTGAGGCATTGGTCGGTTACATAAATTTAGAGCAAATGACAAAAGTAAAGAATGAGATGCATGATGCCAAGTTTGAAATGTAGAAAACTATGACACAGTTAAATTCTTTGAATAAATGAACAAAGAAGTTTCAGTTTGTGCACGGACAACAACAAATCGTTATAAGCTTGATAATTGGAAACTCAATATGACAGCAATCCATATATTAAAAATAAATATGTATTGTTGTACTGGTTAAATAAAATGGGATTGGTGTTTGCTTCAAGTTCGCAAACGTGATTTAAAGAATTTTTACCACCACCAGCGCAATCACTGATTGTTCAATTGTAACACACACACACTCTCTCTCTCTCTCTCCACACACACACACACATATATATATATATATGCGTGTAGCGGATGCTGAAAAGAGTTAATTTTCGAGAATGCATCGAAATTGTGCACCCGACATTTCCAGTCAAGTACAATGCTTCCGAGATTACTTGAGGTTAGAGCCGCATATCTAATTTTGTCTTCCATATATATGAATTTCGGTTTAACTGAACAGTTTTCCATATTAAAAGCATTGCCAAATCCTACATCCGCGGATTACTATAAAACCATTTTAATAATGCGCGTTATGGCTTAAAAGATACGACTAATTTACAGTTTTTTACACAAAGAATTGGCTTTAAATACTAATATACAACCAAAAATTAATGACGTTTTTATAAATTAAACGCAGCAGATTCTGTTGCTTGTTGGATGCCATAATGTAAGTAGGCTCAATATTAAAATGAATTTTAACATGGTCCTTGCAGAACATCGACGGAGTTGAGTAACGATTTGTTAACCAAAACTTATTTTTCACTTGTTTGTAATCATATAAGCAAACCAAGACATTGAATTTTGCCAGCGGCGATCGTTAATAATTACTTTATGGCAAATGCTAGTGTGTGAAATGTTATATTTGACTTAAATAAACTAAAAATTGCACGGCATAATAAGTTGTAGTATAATAAATTAGAAATGATATCGGTAATGAGAGCTCTGATAAATAATTAATTAAATAATAAAGGACCCGTTCTCGGTTATTGCTACGCCAAAGTTTGCTATTCATTTTGGCATAGCAGATTCAAACTATGTACCCTTAATATTGACTGTAAACGGAACTATTTCCTCAAACGCTTGAGTTTTATATTCGCGTTCAATAATGTAAAAACTTAATATATATAGAAAGCAGATACGTCACTGAAACATTAGGAAGTCAAATAAGTGAAAGCGTAAAATGTTGATTGGCACAACTTGTTTTGAAACAGCTTTAAGCTATTTCGCATTATTTAAAACGTATGTAAAAATAAATAGAGTCAATGTTTACGAAGTCAGAACTACAACTTAAAAATGGTTGTGGAGGTATAGCAATATGGCATGTGCATGCGAAACTTATTGTGATCGATAACGCTAAATTTCCTTGACATGAAAGTCATAAGATGAAAATAGACTTGACTTCTGGAAATTATTTAGAAAATTGCAATTATTAACAAAATTATAAAGCCCGAAATAATTATTAAAAAATTCTTATAGAGTTAAACGTAGAATTTGAAATAAATACTAAAATTTATAGCAAATTTTAATCCACAATGTTTTAAACTCTTTTTGCAGCTTTTAAATAAATGAGATTGTTGTTAATTAAAGAACCGCAAGTTTAAAAGTACTTTGTTTTATATTATTTTTAATTCAAATTTTTTATTGCATTGCACGACAGCAATGCTGACAGTTCTTTTGGAAAACTAAGCTTTGTTCGTAACTGTTGCAGTATTACAAATACTGGAATAGATTAAACCAACGACATGAATGTGTTTCTGATTTCAGAGTATAGATATTTTTGTGGCATACGCAAAATTATTATTATTATTTAAACAAGTGACCAGTTTAATTACGATCTGCTAAGCTTTACACCGTCATCTTCGTTGTCTTGATTTGCCAACAATTACTTACATAAACTATTGAATTATGGTGGCTAGATGAGCATAGTGGTGACGACGATTGCACCTTTAAGAACAACGCAATGCAAAGTGTGTTGAGAAATTTAACAAATTGCCGTTATTGTTTTGTGTGGGCACGTAATTATTTTTAGTTTTACAGATTTTTAGGGCTATTTTCTGAGCTGTACTTCTATTGATTGTTGGGATGATTAACACAAAACGTATATTATCAATAAATGACGCTCACCGGAAGTTCAAGATTAATTATTTAAACCAAGATTGTGATCGTGATAAAAGCATCATTCCTATTATATATATATATATATATATATATATATATATATATATATATATATATATATATATATATATATATTAGTATTAAGCACTTTGTTATGTAGAAAAGACGATTCATCCAGTAAACCGATTTTGTACTTATGGTAAACTCTTCAAGAACTTCCAGAATTTTGTATTGCCGGCCTTTTTTCTCGTACAAAATTATTAGATTATCAGTAGCGTTCAGGAGTCCTGCTTGCTAATGATCTTCTGTTTAAACAGACACTTAAAATGTAGGTGTTATATTTTTGCATTTTAATTTGTAATTCCAACACTTCTTTCCTACAATATATTACACAAGTATGCTAACTTGCTATCTCTCAGTTTCGACATCATTGAAACTAGATACTATACTCTGCTGATATCTAATATCAGTATTTGTATTGTATTGATTATTGGGCAAGATTTTTTGTGGCCTACTTCCACTACACTTTTATAGACACATTAGATATTTTATCCCTGTCAAAATTTAACAATTTTTCACTGTCATAATACAAGCAGAAATTCATTTTAAATCAACTTTTACCATACCTCTGACATTGTCAATAAAACTTACTTCTTTTCCTAAGTATTATTCGACTTCTATTTGATTTTTGCCCATTTAAGCTCGTTTCCTCAAAGAGATAAATGTCCAAATATCTTGAAAGTGCAAAAAAGACGAGATAATCTTATTAAATTTCTCCATCAATGTCTGAGAATTGACGTGTCCATGAAAGCACCTGGGTCTATTAATATTCGTCATGTATTAATGTGCCACTTTTAGCTTTCTAGTTTCACATTTTGTTTCTACTATTTTCATAATTACATCGCCGAATAATTTTAAGAACTGATATGTTTCTAAAATTAAGCAGATATACTTGAGCTTTGTTTTTCATTGGCACAAGACATGGCGTGCCAATTTTTACATTGTTTTTTGTGAAATTTACCTGTAAGCTTGTGTAGATGACAATAGTTTTATAATAATATACTATTGTGTATTAGTAACACTTATTAAAGTATCATTTTCGTAAGACTGAGTGTTTAAGCATTACAGGATATGTTCACATTGCTAACGAGGTTTCAAAAAAATTCTTGCTTAATTGTAGTTTAGTAGAATCATAATTATAAATTTAGGTGACTATTGCTGTCGCCCCTTGAACTACTCCATTTATTCAGTATAGTGTTAAAAAAATCTTTTTATTCGTTTGCATTATTGAGTTTTATTTTTGTAGCCTTATTTTATTAGTTTGTACAATTCCCCAACTAAATGTTTCGTTGACATTAAACTTTATTTTTTCCTTATGCTATGTTGAAACGCTAAACAAACACTCACAGTTATCTTAAATTTACGTGTGAATATTATTTCAACAAAGGTTGATTTCGTCTTTATCAATAAATAAATTTAACATAGTTAAAATTATTTTTATTTTTATGTTAAAAGGTTATTTGTTATTGTTTAAATGCAACGCATTATTTCATTCAAATATGGCAGAACAAAATTGAAAAACACGAGCCATAACAGATTTAATGCAACGTAAAAATAGCAGTGTAAAAGTGGAACAATGTAGCGAATTCTCCTAATTTTTATTGCAACATGACGAAATTCTAGCACACGGTGAGAAATCCACTGAGAATATGCAAGCCTAGTGTAAGCTTTCGTTCGCGTGCTATTTCACGATCTTTACTTAAAATATGCTTATAAACATCCGTCCACTTCTTTAAATTACAAATCCCGTGTTTTTGTGAAAAAATTTTTGCTCTCCTTTCTGGCGCATAAAATGAAAGATATTACAGCGACTCCTATTTAGAAAGCTTAGGAAAACTGAAGCATTGGCTTGGTTTTGTTGAGTTACCTAGTACGCGGAAATAAAGAGAACAAGCGAAAAATCGATTGAGGTTATTCGACTGTTCTGTAGCATTCAATCTTCATTGCAAGTAGTAAATGAACGCCGATCTCGTTGTCTAGATATTGTTTCGGAATACTATTTGCACAATTTACCTGCTGTGGTATTAAAGAGTCTAAGGTTGAGAGCTGGAATTTAATGAAAAAGATAACTTACATCTTTTTGGACGCACAGAATTTTTCGCGACACAATTGAATGAGCATCCACAGACACACAATATTTACTGCAGCTACTTTTTTAGATTTGAATTCTGGATCTCACTGCATTAGAGGCATGCTTTTCCGTTTAAAATTTTGTCAATTAAATGGTATTTTATCTTTAAATGTGTGTGGGAAAAATATGTGCCTTATATTATCTTATGGCAATGAAATTTGGAGGTCTTAAACGTTGGAGAGTGCTAAACATTTATTATAATTAATATGCAATTTCCCATTTTATGAGTATAAGCTAAGACATTTACTTTCGGTTAAAGTGTATCCCATTATACGAGAGATTTACCACATGTCAGACGATGATCCAGGAAGTGTTTACACCTTGTGCTTAATCAATAACTATTGATTGTATAACTCAAACATGTCATCTTTTGAATACAAACAAATTAATCATACTACATAGAACAAGTTCTAAAAACCTTTAAAATATATGCTGAAATGTAGATTCAACAGCAATAACCCCTACTGAGCGTTAAACTACAGATAAATAAACTCTGGTAAACCACTGCTTACCAATTATTCGGGGCAATACGCGTATTCATGATACATAGATGACCAAATTTTTGCAAATGTCCTAATAGGCACTAACGTTGAAAACGAAACAGTCAGACACGTAGAACAAAAAACATTAAAACTGTATAATGATGTCAGGAAAGACAATAAGCTTTGTATAAAAAAAACAAAACCAAGTGAACACACTCGGACTATACGGAACCACAATAAAGTAAGCGAAAGCATCTTCACGAAAACCGAACGTGCATATATTTTTTTCAAAAACAGACGATATGTTGGACCTAGATAAGCATCTGGCTCATTCAAATTATGTAACCCAATTTTACACATCGGGAAAACAATTAACATCAGAAGAAATATGAAATGTCTATTCCACTCCAACAGCCAAAGCATACAGATCGGACATATATGTTATAAACTCAGCAAAATAGGCATTATATAGTGTATAAAAGGAAATTCATCCAGTAGACTGGTTTCATCCCCAGCGGGAACTCTTCACGTACTCTCCAGAATTTGTCGCGTCATACCGACCAGTGTATGTATAAAATATGACTGGTGATTTAAATAAGCTCAGCAAATGTTACTTTCTTCATTTTAAAATCCATGTAAGGTTAAGATATAATTTTTGATTTTGTAGATTAGAGATTAACTGACGTATTCAGTTTGATCAGAAACCAAACATTCACAGATAAAATTATTTGCATCTTTTTAATAAGGATGCTTCCTGCGTTCTAATGGATTTCTTAATTAAATCATGTGTGGTTTATCTTATACTTATTATAACTGTTTTCTGTGGAGATATCGTATTGTTTACACTAGATTATGTTACTTTTCTGTTTAACTTCGTTTTCGCTAAATAAGCATCAGTTAGTAGGTTGATTTCCAAGTTGACGTTTCCAAATGCTTTCCTTTGACAATGGAAACTGGCATTTTATTTGTTTCGCGTACCGTTCGTGACTTAATGGTTATTAATATCAGATTTAAAGAAAAGTCTATTTTAGATAAATATTTGAAATGTTAAAGCACAACCTTATTATCATAGAAAGTTTGAGCACATTTACATGTGATTAATCTCCGTCAGATCCCTATTTCCTTAAATCGTTCGTTTCTGAAATATAATAGTGAGTTAAGACATGTAGCTTATGAATATTCAACAGCAAACAAATCAGATGCAAAAAAATTCCAAGCAAGAATTGACGAGAGATCGTACGATGCTGAAGCTGTCAGTTGCGCCATTCTTTCTCCATTTCAATAGAAAATAAAATTTTACATGAAGTGACAATCCGTTGGTTAATTGTGTTGATGTTTTGCTTTGCATGTGTCTTGCTTCTAGCATGTTGTTGTATACTTACAACAGATTTTCTACTTAGGATGGTGGTTTTAGAAGAAAGTAGCCTTTGAAAGCGTTCTGGAATAAATAAAATTGTTTGCTAAATTTATGCTTCAAAATATCCTGTATTTATAAATATAGGTTATAAATGAACGCAAACTGTGCAAATTTTATTTGAGTGCTATTCATATCAATGCCTGCTATGTTGAAAATGTCTTCGTATTTCTGTATAGTATTTGTAAGTTTAAGCTCGTAAACCTTTTACAATTTATTCAATTTCCCATCAGCTGAAAGGTTATTTAGTACCTCCGATTTGGTTCCAATACATTCATATTTTTGACTATTTGCTCAAAACCATATCCATTAGGAAAAATGGCAAATTTTCACCATTGACACGAAGCCATTTCAAGTTATTTAATACAATAATAACTGCGATATGGCCATATTAAAATATATTCACAACGGAAGACGAATATGTGGTATTTTTCTTTTGGTACTTTTTGCTGCATATAGAATAAACAGATAAAAATCAATGACAATTCTTTAAATACGCGATAACTTCTGCACAAATATCTGATTCAAATCTCGGCCTAAACAGAATATATAGCTTAACGTTCAGAATTATTTTATTTAAATTACCACGAACAAACTAGTAGCATATATTATTATTATAAGCAAGATTTCGGTCTTTATACTAGTACCTGACCCATTAATTACTTACATATGTCAGTCTAAACTAAGAATTGTATAGTGTAAAGAAGACAATTCATCCATTAGACTGGTTTCGCCCTTATTGGGAACTCATTATGTACTGGTCAGAAATTGCCGCGGACAGGGCTCGAACTTGGGCTCGCCTGCTGCGGAATCTGGTGCTCTAACCACTGTGCTACCCCGAATGAACTGCCACAATTTTTAGTTTATACTGACATATATTAGTAGTAGTTAGAAAAAAGTAAACTTTGAAAGCTTTCTGGAATAAATCAAATTGTTTGGTAAATTTATGGTTCAAAATATCCTGTATATATAAATATAGGTTATAAATGAACGCAAACTGTGCAAATTTTATTTGCGTGCTATTCATAGCAATGCCTGCTATGTTGAAAATGTCTTCGTATTTCTGTATAGTATTTGTAAGTTTAAGCTCGTAAAGCTTTTACAATTTATTCAATTTCCCATCAGCTGAAATGTTATTTAGTACCTCCGATTTGGTTCCAATACATTCATATTTTTGACTATTTGCTCAAAACCATATCCATCAGGAAAAATGGCAAATTTTCACTATTGACACGAAGCCATTTCAAGTTATTTAATACAATAATAACTGCGATATGGCCATATTAAAATATATTAACAACGGAAGGCGAATATGTGGTATTTTTCTTTTGGTACTTTTTGCTGCATATAGAGTAAACAGATAAAAATCAATGACAATTCTTTAAATACGCGATAACTTCTGCACAAATATCTGATTCAAATCTCGGCCTAAACAGAATATACAGCTTAACGTTCAGAATTATTTTATTTAAATTACCACGAACAAACTAGTAGCATATATTATTATTATTATCAAGTTTGCGGTCTTGTTATAAGTACCTGACCCATTAATTACTTACATATGTCAGTATAAACTAAGAACTGTATAGTGTAAAGAAGACAATTCATCCATTAGACTGGTTCCGCCCTTATTGGGAGCTCATTATGTACTGGTCAGAAATTGCCGCGGACAGGGCTCGAACCTGGGCACGCCTGCTGCGGAATCTGGTGCTCTAACCACTGAGCTACCCTGAATGAACTGCTACAATTTTTAGTTTATACTGACATATATAAGTAATAGTTAGAAAAAAGTAAACTTTGAAAGCTTTCTGGAATAAATCAAATTGTTTGGTAAATTTATGGTTCAAAATATCCTGTATATATAAATATAGGTTATAAATGAACGCAAACTGTGCAAATTTTATTTGCGTGCTATTCATAGCAATGCCTGCTAAGTTGAAAATGTCGTCGTATTTCTGTATAGTATTTGTAAGTTTAAGCTCGTAAAGCTTTTACAATTTATTCAATTTCCCATCAGCTGAAAGGTTATTTAGTACCTCCGATTTGGTTCCAATACATTCATATTTTTGACTATTTGCTCAAAACCATATCCATCAGGACAAATGGCAAATTTTCACTATTGACACGAAGCCATTTCAAGTTATTTAATACAATAATATCTGCGATATGGCCATATTAAAATATATCAACAACGGAAGGCGAAAATGTGGTATTTTTCTTTTGGTACTTTTTGCTGCATATAGAATAAACAGATAAAAATCAATGACAATTCTTTAAATACGCGATAACTTCTGCACAAATATCTGGTTCAAATCTCGGCCTAAACAGAATATACAGCTTAACGTTCAGAATTATTTTATTTAAATTACCACAAACAAACTAGTAGCATGTATTATTATTATAATCAAGGTTGCGATCTTGATATAAGTACCTGACCCATTAATTACTTACATATGTCAGTATAAACTAAGAATTGTATAGTGTAAAGAAGGCAATTCATCCATTAGACTGGTTTCGCCCTTATTGGGAAATCATTACGTACTGGTCAGAAATTGACGCAGACAGGGCTCGAACTTGGGCTCGCCTGCTGCGGAATCTGGTGCTCTAGCCACTGTGCTATCCCGAATGAACTGCCTCAATTTTTAGTTTATACTGACATATGTAAGTACTAGTTAGAAAAAAGTAAACATTGAAAGCTTTCTGGAATAAATCAAATTGTTTGGTAAATTTATGGTTCAAAATATCCTGTATATATAATTATAGGTTATAAATGAACGCAAACTGTGCAAATTTTATTTGCGTGCTATTCATAGCAATGCCTGCTAAGTTGAAAATGTCTTCGTATTTCTGTATAGTATTTGTAAGTTTAAGCTCGTAAAGCTTTTACAATTTATTCAATTTCCCATCAACTGAAATGTTATTTAGTACCTCCGATTTGGTTCCAATACATTCATATTTTTGACTATTTGCTCAAAACCATATCCATCAGGACAAATGGCAAATTTTCACTATTGACACGAAGCCATTTCAAGTTATTTAATACAATAATATCTGCGATATGGCCATATTAAAATATATCCACAACGGAAGGCGAATATGTGGTATTTTTCTTTTGGTACTTTTTGCTGCATATAGAATAAACAGATAAAAATCAATGACAATTCTTTAAATACTCGATAACTTCTGCACAAATGTCTGATTCAAATCTCGGCCCAAACAAAATATACAGCTTAACGTTCAGAATTATTTTATTTAAATTACCACGAACAAACTAGTAGCATATATTATTATTATAATCAAGGTTGCGGTCTTGATATAAGTACCTGACCCATTAATTACTTACATATGTCAGTATAAACTAAGAATTGTATAGTGTAAAGAAGACAATTCATCCAGTAGACTGGTTCCACCCTTATTGGGATTTCATCATGTACTGGTCAGAAATTGCCGCGGACAGGGCTCGAACCTGGGCACGCCTGCTGCGGAATCTGGTGCTCTAACCACTGAGCTACCCCGAATGAACTGCCTCAATTTTTAGTTTATACTGACATATGTAAGTAATTAATGGATGAGATGATTATATCAAAACCACTAACTTTATTATAATAATTCTGCTGATACCTCTACGCCCATTTAGATGTTGCTTTGTCAATACATGCTGTTCTGCACATTTTATACGATTTCAAACGTGAAGCCTGATCAATTAATGTAGCCTTGAACCATTTTTTTATAATCAATACCGGAAGGTTCCAAGTCAGCTGTTTGTTCAAATAGCAATACAAATGCTGCCTCAAATCAATATCGCATTTATTAGTAGGATGTTTTTCATAATTTCGGCCCATCGATATTAGTTGATCAAGCTTCAAATTTGAAATCGTCTAAATGCGCAGAACAGCATGCATTGACAAAGCAACATCTAAATGCGCTTAAAGGTATCTGCAGAAATGCAGACATCAAAATACTACGCGCTGATAAAGGCAAGAGTGTAGTTATAATGGACAAATCTGACTACATACAAAAGATGGAAAACGTGTTAAATGACAATACAAAATTCACACGTCTAGTCGATAAATCAGATGAAATAGACAAATTGGAGCGCAAAGTACTAAATGAAATTAAGATCTTTACAGATGCCGTTTAATTGATAAGGCCTTTGCACAGAAGCCAGTTGGATCATCTACACGAAAAATGTACGGATTACCGAAAAGGCACAAAAAAGGTTGTCCTATGAGGCCAATTTTATCAATGGTAAATTCTAGTTCGTTTACTTGAACCATTACGTAAACTACTAGATTCGTTTGAGTTTGTAAACAAAATTCAAGATATAAATGTTAAAAACAAGATTATGGTATCTTTTGATGTTACGTCTTTGTTTACAAATGTTCCAATTAATGAAACCATTGACATTATAGTCAAAGCAGTAGAACACGACATATTAACATCGCCGGTGCCAGGTCACACTCTACGCAAGCTTATCTTAATATGCACGAAAGACTTACAGTTTCGTTTTAATGGAGGCATCTATAAACAGACTGATGGTGTGGCAATGGGGAGCTCCTTATCTCCAGTGTTGGCTGAGATTTTTCTAAGGCATCTAGAGAACACATCATTAAAGAGTGACATAAGTAAATGTGCTCAATATATGCGGTACGTGGATGATATATTTCTTGTCCTTAAGAACAGGTCGCAATCACGAACATTGCTTCAAAGTTTCAACAAAGCACATAAGAATATCGGCTTCACGTCAGAGCACGAGAAAGATGACTGTCTGCCTTTCCTAGATGTACTATTAAAGAAAGAAACTAATGGTAAATTAAACAGAACAATTTACCATAAACCAACATGGTCTGCACAGTATTTGCATTACAGCAGTTTTGTGCCGTTTCAATATAAATTATCAACAGTTCGTGGTTGCTTTTCAAGAATTGACAGGTTGGTTAGTCAAGATTCAAAAGAAAATGAATATAATAAAGCAATTAACGATTTAATGTCTAATGGCTATCCCAGACAATTAATTGAATCAATTATTAAAAGAGGAATTAAACAGAAACAGACGTATTACGGGCCAGAAAAGAAAACAGTCTACCTAAACATCCCATTTAAGTGGGATGCAGTTTCTCGAATGGCACAAAAGAAAGTTGAAGCGGCATTAACACGCACATTTAATGCAGCTAAACTACGTGTGTTATTTAGGGTAACACACTTGTCTTTATCAGCAATCAAATGGAAACAGCCGTTAATATCGATATCAAATATTATTTACCAAATATATACATAAGCCGATCGACCAGACGGTTAATTACTTGAATGAGAGAACATTGTAACTTGAACGCCTGTTTTAAATCAAATGGTGAATATACGTCTGCATTTGCGCAACACATCATCGAAACATCGCACGTATGTTCTCCAGGTGTAGCATTTAAAATAATTAATAAATGCAACAACAAAAGAGAGTTAGCCATATACGAAGCCTTATGGATAAACAAATTGAAGACGGATTTATGCAAGCAGAAAAAGCATGTTCAAGCATTGAGCATGAACTGGATGTGACGCACGCAATTGATTGGTTACCGTTTTCCACTCTCTATATTTACCTATTTCTATCTTGTTTTGCTTTCAAATTTATATATAAAATTCCGAAAATAATCGGAAAATCTGGTTCCAACATCATTTTCAGACAAGAAGATGTTGGACGTCTTCAAAATGAATGGATAAGTGAGAAACCATCAATCAAGGCCAACAAAATCGGTGCACCTGGAAATGTAAAGGATTCAAGATTTTAACATACAGCACAATCGTTTGAAGCTTGTTGGCTTTTCATTTTCCTGTTAGTAGCTGAATACTACAATTATTAGCCAATATATGGGATGGTTTGGAAGCATATATAAGTTTAGCCATGTATCGTTTTGTCAAGGTGTGCTTTAGTTTTCAATTGCCAATAAAGTTTTTAGGAGTATGTTCAAGAGTAGAGCAGTAACTCAAACAAGGAACATTTATATGGAAGCTGCGCAATGGAGAACTTGTAAGCTTGTCTCTAGGGCAAAAGTTACGTTCACATTTAGATACATATAACTTTTGGACCGAACATAGCTCGTTTGACATGGAGGGTATAGAAATCTGTCTACTTAAAAGTAAGGAAGTTATGATAACATAAAGAAAGCTTCTTCAACATTTACTGGCAAAATTTATTCAATCAAAAATCTGAATCTAAAGCTGAGCACACTATAAGCCAAGATGTGAATATCGAAATATGGAAGTTCATATCACGCCAAACGGAAAGCATTATACAATCTGCGCCCATTGACGATCGATGCCTTTCAGATTGCAACACCAGTTTTTTGTCGGAGAATAATCACAGCATGGTTTAAAATCAGGCCTAATCTCTGACTCCCATCAGGCCTTTGTGGGTTATATAGTTACTGTCGTTTGCATATTCTTATAAAATACACGTATATACCTACTATTGATTGTTTTGTAACTTTTGTTTATTTGTGTCAATTAGGCCAATTGCAGGATACATAAACTTCTGTCCAAATCGGCTCAGCTATGAAGTGAGTGAGCGCACACGTTCGTTGTTTCTGGCAAAACACGAAATTTTACATGCACTCGTAAGTTACACTGATGCTTTATTCCAACTTATTACTTACATCTTCAAGTTGTTCTATACGATGCATAGAATGTTAAATTCAAAGTATCTACTAGACCAGAATTTCGCTGTGGGTGTCAGACCTGTTGACAGGTTTTACACTTCATACACACACACATAAATATATAGACTTTATCTTGTGGCAGTCCGCCAGATTCACTATGATACACAGTTAAAAATAATAATTGTTTACACGATAAATTATATTCTGAACAAAAGTTTTATTATGCAAGGTTCATTGCATTTATATAGTAGTTAATAATACATTTTATGATTTTACGAATATAAGTCTTTTAAACACAATTTAACAGTCGAAATTTCAAACAAAACTGCTAAACTGAAATTAGTGTTTTGTACATCAAAGAATAAAATGATTCTAAACATTGCTAATATATATATATATATATATATATATATATTCTTATAATTAGGAAAACAAAAATAACAAAGTGGATAAAGGCCATTTATTTCGTGAATACTAATCATCTCTTATACAATCATACATATTTATACATTTTGGGTTTTCAATTAATTATGCTAGTGGTAACAAATCTGACTCGTTTTTACTGCTGTTTCTTGTTTTGACTAGTTGGTGAGTGTGTATGCGTTTGTGTTTGTGTGTATGCGTGTTTGCATGTAAAGGTCATTCTCGCAGTATTGCGAAGTGATGTCTGAGATCTGGTCATTATTGTTTTGATAGCTTGAGAATTAACCATTTGTGCGCATTGTTCACTGTTACATATACAAGTGCTATTTTTACCAGTATAGTTGATCGTTTCACCTCGTTGCGCAAAGTTTTCACGTGGTAACAACGCCAGTGTTGATTGCAGTGTTAAACGCTCACATTGTTTGGAGACTTCTGTCATCGTATGCGCCTCTGTTATTTCCACTTCAGTTTGTTGCCAATCCGATTGTACGTTTGTTGATTCTAGTCGAGGGCCTGTTTGTTCTTGGCTGGATACTAGTAGATTGTTGTTGAATTTTGTTATTCTTGGCCAGTCGATAAGAATATCACGTTGATGAAACTTTTGAATATTAAGGTCAGGTGCTTGTTGTTTTATGTAAAGGGCTTCGTAGATAAATAATAATTTTTCTGATTTTGCTTTATGTAGAATTGTGAAATTGGTCGAATTGACAGGATGCCCTGTTGCCAATATATGATCGGAAATAGCTGATTTTCCTGACGGTGGAAAGCCTTTGCTAATCAATTTCTGTGGCAAATGTTGCTGGATTCTGCTTATCAATTTCTTCTTCGTACGTCCGATATATGTTCTACCGCACATACATGAGAATTTGTAGACTATGAATGATTTGGAGAGATTTGGCAAACAAGCAAATGGAGTCGATCCAGACATCAAATTAACTCTCGAGGTAGAGAAAGACGACAGTTTTCCCTTCCTTGACATCAAACTCACTCGAGAAGCAAACGGAGATTTGACACTGGCCATACATAGAAAATCCACTTTCACCGGACAATACATTCACTACAACAGTAGTGTGCCAAAATCCCACAAAAGAAACTTAGTAAACAACCTAGCAAACAGAGTCAGGAAGATCTGCTCTGAACACAAGATTGAGGATGAACTGGGCTACCTCAGGAAAATTTTGCTAATGAACAACTACCCAGAGCGTTTCATTGATGTCAACATCAGACCACGGCAGATTCGTACTAGAGAGGATACCGGCAAGCAGGTTTTCCTAAACTTACCATTTAGAGGCGACGTACCAGCCTCAATAATTGCACGGCGGCTGAATAGAATAACTAAGGACAACTTTCCCAGTGTTAAAGTTAATATGACATTTAGTACACAGAGAATCATGAGGTTGGATGCCAAAGATCAATTGCCAATTCTCTCCAAATCATTCATAGTCTAAAAATTCTCATGTATGTGCGGTAGCACATATATCGGACGTACGAAGAAGCAATTGATAAGCAGAATCCAGCAACATTTGCCACAGAAATTGATTAGCAAAGGCTTGCCACCGTCAGGAAAATCAGCTATTTCCGATCATATATTGGCAACGAGGCATCCTGTCAATTCGACCAATTTCACAATTCTACATAAAGCAAAACAGAAAAATTATTATTTATCTACGAAGCTCTTTACATAAAACAACAAGCACCTGACCTTAATATTTAAAAGTTTCATCAACATGATATTCTTATCGACTGTTCAAGAACAACAAAATTCAACAACAATCTACTATTATCCAGCCAAGACCAAACAAGCCCTCGACTAGAATCAACAAACGTACAATCGGATTGGCAACAAACTGAAGTGGAAATAACAGAGGCGCATACGATGACAGAAGTCTCCAAACAATGTGAGCGTTTAACACTGCAATCAACACTGGCGTTGTTACCACGTGAAAACTTTGCGCAACGAGGTGAAACGATCAACTATACTGGGAAAAATAGCACTTGTATATGTAACAGTGAACAATGCGCACAAATGGTTAATTCTCAAGCTATCAAAACAATAATGACAAGATCTCAGACATCACTTCGCAATACTGCGAGAATGACCTTTACATGCAAACACGCATACACACAAACACAAACGCATACACACTCACCAACTAGTCAAAACAAGAAACAGCAGTATAAACGAGTCAGATTTGTTACCACTAGCATAATCAATTGAAAACCCAAAATGTATAAATATGTATGATTGTATAAGAGATGATTAGTATTCACGAAATAAATGGCCTTTATCCACTTTGTTATTTGTGTTTTCCTAATTATAAGAATACTGTGTTAAATTAAAAAGGAATGGACATCATATATATATATATATATATATATATATATATATATATATATATATATATATATATATATGATATACTATATATATTCATTGTACCCTTCCATGTAGCAAGAACAAAAAGAAATTTATCAGATATAAGAATCATTTCTTTCGCATTGTCTGTGTATTAAAGTAGTTGTAGTCAACTTCTTATTTAATCTTTAAAAAAGCGACTTCGACACCAATTTTAAATATTTAATATGTACAAAATATGCAAATGGTGCAACCAAAATGATTTTGGAGGCAGATTAAATTAGTTATATATTCTTAGTTATGGAGAATTCTCATATGTGCCAGAATGTATTAGGCATTACTTAAAAAGTAATGAATTTGTTCATATTTGGCCAGATGGAAAGCTAATGTATATATGAAAATATGAAGCAATTTTGTGCATGCACGCAAATCATGCTAAATGACAAACATCAATTAACATGTCTGTTAAACGGAAAATTATGTTCTATACATACAGATGTAAAAATGTCCCCAAATGTAGCCGTCCTATATATATATATATATATATATATATATATATATATATATATAAATCATGACTGGAAGTACGTGAAATCAAATAAAACAAAAGATGATCGGAGGGTAATGGTAATACCTGATTCTAAACTAAGTAGGAAAATCAAAATGATAGCATCTAAATACTATAAAAGTACTATTTTAAAACAGACCGTTACCCTAGTTATTAAACTGCCCAACCTAAAGGAGAAACTAGAACCATTAGACACATCAGAAGAGTATGAAATTCCATGTAACGACTGTAATCTGATGTATGTAGGTGAAACCATGCGTCCAATAGGGTAAGAAGAGAGGGGACATAAAACCTCATGCTAGTATGGCCATGATAATAGATCGGATCTTGCACGCCATACAGTAGAGACAGGACACTCAATTAATTGGGATGGGTGTAGACCTACATCAATTTGTGGTCGTAGCAGATCGACTAGATTGATTAGAGAATCCATAGAAATTAAATCGAGAAACGACACCATGAATGGAACAGCCGTAGAAAAATCACTGGGTCATATTTGGAATACAGCATTAAATAATGGCAGGACACGAAGATTGCACGAATCTGAATCAGAAACTCGCTCAAGTAAAGGAATGAAAACACTGGATTGATATTAACTTATAGAGGCGGAGGGTGAGTTATTCGATATTTCCTAAATTATTAGCTGATTGTCTTAAAATTTCATCCTTGATTACTTGTTATCTTCTTTTATCTATTATCTTACGTTCTGTTGTTAGTGTGGCGCCTTTAACAAACATTTATCTATGCATGATGGGAAGGTTTATTATTTTTTTTAAATGCAAATTTTCTTTGCACTATTACTAGTATCTTTCTTTATCAGGCAATTTTTAATTTCTTTTACGAACCGTTTCATTTAACTTTCTATCCTATTGAAACCTTTATCCGTTTCTAATTTAATTTTGCTACCTCTTAATTATTTACTGTATTCATAGTACCTTGCCTCCTCCTCACCGGAATGCCAATCGTAATTACTTCATTTAGGAAAGTGCGTGTAAAATAGGTCTGACGTGTGCATTTAGGAAATGACAGTTGTCGTTTTAGTTTCACTTGAATGAATGTTACACGTGCCTGTAATTACATGTAACAGATTAGTTCTCAGTCTTAAGTAAACGCTCACGCACATACGCGCAAACACGCTTATCGAATTAAACAAACATTGGTTGCGCGGGTGGTGATAACAATTATTATAATCGAGGTTGCAGTCTTGATATAAACACCTGACCCATTAATTACTGACATAATTACTGACATATGCAAGTAATTAATGGGTCAGGTGTTTATATCAAGACCGCAACCTCGATTATAATAACGCTTATCGAATGAATATTTAGATGTTGCCAAATCGTTGTAATTTCACTGGGATGCGTGTACACGTGCATTAATTGATTACTCCTCAATCCAAAACAAACGAGAACACATACACATATGCATGATATATGTTTATCCAGTGAGTTGTCAGTAATTGTCATTAAATCACTGTAATCTCATTGTGAAGAGTGTATACATGAATACATATACACAAATCAATTTGACATACACTTTCCTAGCATTTTATTAAAAAACACGTTATGCTTAATAGATATAATGACAAGTATAAATGGAGCAGTTTAAACTAATATTTCATCTTGACATACTGATTGTCAACTTAGTGGGTGATGTGCGTTTCATTGAAAAAGATATCCGTACCTGGATATCGAAATATATAGGTAAATCAAGATGACAGTGGATTCAAACAATCCGGTACGCCTTCCGAAAATCAGGTAAATAATCTATTCCCTGTCGCGCAACATATTTCTTTTAATTCTAACTCAATGTTCTATAGCATCCTTAGTATCAATTTATACAAATAGGTCCATGTAGCCTGCACCGAAATTTTACTAAAAATCAGATGCATGATTTTAACAAAATTGTTATATGTGGACAAACCTAGAGACTGGTAGATTTCTTAATTAAATAATATATTGTCCTTTTAAAGGATTAATAAATATTAGGGCTAATTTAAAATAGTTTACGACCCTCTTGCATAATACGTTTCATTAGACACAAATTAAAAATCTGACAGCAGATTCGCTTTATTGACAAAAGATGGTAACAGGTTAAAACCAGTTAAAATCATTTATTTATATTTATGCACAATAAACCTTGTTATCCTAGTCAATTTGTTTTCCTACATCGTTGAAAAAAAAGAGAAAAAATATAAACAACCTTTGTATGTTATATCATGTTCATAGTGTGTTTTTATAATCCTCACAAACAAGAGTCAGTATTATGTAAGCATTTTTGTGCCGAACAAGACTATTCAAATTTTGTCTTTTGATATTTCGATACAAATCGGCGAAAACGGAAATCAATTTACAGGTTATCGAACCAAGCTTAAGCGATTTCATTTATGTTTGGTATTGACTGAAGCCAACTTACCTAGACATCTTTATTGGTAAACCAATTTGTGCTAACTGTAGAATTAAAGTTTGAACTAATTTGGCAAATAAAATTTTTTTTCCATTTATTAATTTGTTCATTAATAAGACTGGATTTAGTAAATATATGGCTCTTAATTGTTGCGTACACGGATTTCATAAGTTTGGGATCGACTCCGATAACATTGACCTTTAATTTGATGACATCTAACAAATATTGTCTTTAGGTACATGTGACTGACAGTAGTTCTGCTATGTTGTTCGACTACTGGTTAAATATAATTAGATTGGTGTTTACTTCAAGCTCGCAAACTTGATCTAAAGAATTGTTACCGCCACCCGCGCAATCATTGCTAGTATAATTGTGCTACCTATATATATGTAGGAAAAGCCGAAAAAAGTTAATGTTCATAAATGCATAGGAATTATGCACTCGAAATTTTCAGTCATGTACAGCGTATGCAAGCGGGAGAGAGAGCCGCATATCTAATTTTGCTTTTCCTGTATATGCAATGCGGTTTGATTCTCGCTAGACAATTTGCCTTTGTATTCTGATAACGACCATGGGAGTATGTATTAGGTGTTGCGAACCTAGTAACAAATTAGTTCAGTTGTGACCAGAAGGATAAACCAAAGGCAGCATGAACGGAAAGTATAATCTTATGCACATTCGTTTCGTGCTTACTGGCGACTAATCAGTAGGAGCCGGTATTACGCCCTTTAACCACTATATATTTGGTAGAAGAATGTGGAATAATAGGACGGTACAATCTCCTAGACGAATGTGTAAACCTGTAATAGTGAAGCTAACATCATCTAAAGTCTACGACAATGCGACTTCAATGCTATCTCACTCTATATAATATATATATACCGAGTCTGTAAAGGATACTAACACTATGGCTATTGTGTTAGTAACTGGGAGTACGAAACGCGTCAGTACGTGTGACTGACGTGAGTTTTGTTTTGTTGTTCGACGACCAATTAAATACATTGGGATTGGTGTTTTTACTTGGATCTCGCACACTTGATTTAAAGAATTGTTGCCATTATTGATTGCTTAATAGTAACTTAAAATGATAGTTGCACTTACAAACACGCATCCATCCTCCACGTTCAATATCACAGCACGACTAACAAGGCTCACACCTTAATGTATTTTCCTTACAATATATATAAATAGCGATTTGGTTCTCATTAATCGGTTTTCAGTCGTGATAAAATGCTGAATATGCATTTTTGAAACACGTCAGTGCGTATGAAAAACAGTTGACCGGCCATGCTGTACGACTAGTTAGAATTAAAGTGATTATTTCTTCGAAATCTGCAAACTTGATTTAAATAATTGTTCTCACCCTTTGTGCAATCGATGTTTGCTTTATGAATATCTTATTATTAGATTGACAAAACAAAGCAAATGCCAGTTTGCGTGCACGTTTTTGCAATATATGAAAGAAAATGCAACTTGATTATGCTGATTATTTAATTAACTGTGTGCATTTACACCCTAGGGCTTTTCGTCAAGTCTGTTCGCATTCTATCGAGACGAAAGGGGACAGCCATTGACAAGTCGCGATCCAATTACACAGATGCCAACGCTGGGATGGATAGATGGCCGTGCCGGGTAAGCTAACCTTAACTTTAAAAGGTCAATATACTTATGAATTTCTTTCAATCAAGTTTGCGAGCTTGAAGTTAACACCAATCTCATTGTATATAACCAGTCGTTGAACAAAATAACAAAACTACCGACAGTCGCAACGCACTGGTTAAATACAATGGGATTGGTGTTTACTTCAAGCTCGCAAATTTGATTCAAAGAATTATTTCCACCACCCGCGCAATAAATTATTGCTAAATTCTTATGAATTTGTTTGTTTATTTTTAAATTATCCACGTAAAACATTTTAAAAAAATTAATAAGGATTTCCTTGAGTTTGTTTAGCTGTAGGTGATTTTAGTTGATTTAGAAACTTTGAAATAGACAATTAATTCTCTAACCATGATCTATAAAATGTCATAAAGAAACCAGCGAGCTTTTCGGAATGCTTAGATAATAATTATTTAAAGACGGAATTGCATTCCAATAAAGTTATTGGGTAGTGTATTATTTTTAATAAACTGAATTAAAAAACATGTTATCCTGAGATGGAGTAAACGGAAAGTCGATGAACAGAGAATTACGAATGTGAACGCACATGTTAAGTCTTCCAGTATTAACTGCGCACTTTACAGAACATTAAGAAAACTTGTTGATTATAATTGCCTTCATAATCTGGCAATTCATAAATTCCCCCCCACTGCCTAACTTGTTAAAAATATCTTTTTCAGTGCTGCACGTTTGTTGACATGGTTCAAGGTATATGCTAAATAAGAACAACAGGAGATAAGATTGTGAGTTGAAGAAATCGATAATAAAAAAATTGTTTATATTTGATCGTTAACTATATTTTAATTACTTTCAAATAGTCGACGATCAAAACTTATTATATTGATCAAGTTTAAATATGAGTATTGAAGTATGAAGAAAAATAAAAAATAATTATACTGATGGATAAAATGGGTAGGGAATTTATGATTGAAAAAGTAAATTAGCAATGCTCATAATTCAAGCCAATACTGTAGTTAAAAGCCTGGTGGTAATAATTTTAATGACGAAAATTAAATCTAAATGACAAAAGAATCATTTAGGGATATCGATTTATTATTTACCTCGATGGCCTTCAGTGTTTTTGAATTTATTCTGCTGGTTTATAAATAAATGGGATAGCACCATTTAATATTTTATCATTGCCTAAAATTAGTAAAAGAACGAGTGACAATGCTTATAATTTAATCACTAAAATCCATTCTATTCTGAAGGTAATCGAGCGGTTATTATAAGGTAACCTGGACTCCATTTTACCTTAGATTTTGATAAGTATAAGCATGAATTTACAAAAGTACGTTCGATTATTCTGTTTATAATATCCGTGTTATATTATATAGAAACTAAGAATGATAAAAAAATGGATGCGCTGAAGCTCTTCATTGATGTTTTGGAAACGTTTTGCAATATTTCTTTCAATCCTATTATGAAATTGATTAGTTCTTAGAAGATTACTTTATTTATTTTAAAACTATTTAACTTTTAGTTATATAACATAAGCATGATTATACATGTTAAGAACACGCAAGCTAATTTTTTTCGAGTAACTTTCGGAAATTTTAAAACTTTGGTATATATTTAAAAAAATATATTTGAAAATTTTCAGAATGTGATCCCGAATAGTTAAATATGCAAATTGCCCGATGAATTAAAAGAATATTTTTCAGCAGATGCCAGAACATCGATTAATGATTGAACAATATATTATGATATTTTAACGACTAGTGGAGGTATCTAATAAAACTTGGTTTAAATATTACTTTCAAAAACCTGACGCGATAAAAATTGGTTATGGGACAAAATTTAACTGTTTGCCTATTTAATGATGTAATTACCGATGTTTTTAGATCTAATTTCACCAAGAAATCAATGATCAGAACACGAGAATTCAGCGTTTAGATAAGTTATATATTTTCCATAAAATTGATGGGCGCTATTAGAGAGATACTTAATATCGAATGATATACAACTATAAATTTTAAGTAGACCGATCCTAGAATATGCAGCCGCAACTTGGAATCAAATAGCAAATGAATTATCAGAAAAGATAGAAGCTGTATAAGAATGAATTATGCGATGTATTAGCTATATATCTTTAGTCATAAATATATTATAGGCTAGAATTTCTATATTTAAAATCATTATGGCTTCGAATAGTTTGCTACTTCATAAAAATGTTTCACTTAAACCAGTGAAAATGGTGCCAATATACCATTGTATTTAACCAGACGTCGAAAAACATAACAAAACTACCGCCAGTCGCAACGCACTGACGCGTTTTGACCTTCCATGATCATCATCAGAGTACGAAGGCAAACTAACTAGCGAGGATCAAACCGCATTGCATATATATAGAAAGCAAAATTAGATGGTCTTGCATACTTTGTACTTGGCTGGAAATATCAGCTGCACAACTTCTATGCAGTCACGAACATTAGCTGTTTGTAGCTTTCGCTACAGACAAATATATATAGACAATATACTTCAAGCTCGCAAACTTGATTTAAAGAATTGCTACCACCACCCGCGCAATCAATTATTTTTTAATATATACCAATATACGAACGTTAATAACGATGCATTGAACAGGTACAAAGCCAGGAGAATCTTCAATCCCTCCTTCTACATTTAGAAAGATCACAGGTAGTTTATATAATTAAAAAAATGTATCAAATTAAAAATAATTTAAAAAAAACATATTGAAAGTAATTAATCCTGAAACGATGCCGTTTAAACTGCTATTTGCAGAAATTGAAAAATATATTATTCTGATTTTCATTTGAATTTTGTGTATGAAAGTACATTTGCATGGTTGCAAAAATGAACACGTAATGCTATGAGTTATTTTGTGAATTGCATGCACCGAGAAAATTTAATTTAAATTTTTTTATATTTAATTTTGCTTTTTCTCCTGCGTCCTTTTGAGGAGTGTGCTGTTGTGTCTTTTGAGGATGATACTGAGAAAGACTTAATTTATAATACATTTTTGTATATTTTGATAATGGAACAACACTATACAATTCTTAGTTTATACTGAAAAATGTATTTACTTAATGGGTCAGGTGTTTATATCAAGATCGCAACCTTGATTATAGTAAAGGGAAACAAATATTTCATATATATTATTATGCATATACCTATGATTTAAGTCTCTGATATATAGGAAATATTTAACAAATGTATAATATTTGACAACATTTATGTGTGTTTTAGCAACGAATATATAAAACCTCAATTTAAATGCAATTACATCGATACCTGCGCGTTCTTTCAAATGGCTATCTATACAGTGTAGAATTTATGCATTATAATAAACTGTGTCTCACATATGAAATATAAGCTACCATTCTAAAACCTGGTGAAATCTTTAGGGTTATTTTGTTAGGAGATGCCAAAGATTTGGTATTATATTTAAGCATTTATTTTTTGTGTCGTTTCTTTAACTTGAACAAAACTTTTAAAGACATTTGATGGCATAAAAGACACAGTTCTTCTGTATAATACTCGTATGCACATCTAATGAACAAGTTTATGTTGTTTTGCGAGCTACAGAGCGGAAAATAAGGTAAGAAAGTGTGGAAAAGTGGAAATGCGAGTGTGAGAGAGCAAATGAGAGAAAGTTTACAAAAATTGTAAATGGAGGATTGTTCGTTGTTTTCGCATGATCATATACATAAATATATGAATTTTTTATGCCTTACTAATCGGCATTTTCCTGTTTACAGACTGTTTGAGTCTATGTCTGATCATAACAGAGTTAATCCAGATTGGGATACAACAAAGGCTCGCAGCAAGATGAAGGAAGAAATAGCTGTGTCTTTCTCTTCTTTCGTGATAAAAAACGAATTATTACTTGTCTCTGTTGCTAGTCTTTTTGTTCTAATAATCCCATCTCCATAACTATAAGCAGAAATTTTAGTAGGATTTAAAAGCCTCACCTTAAATTAAGTATCACATGTCTGTTTAAATAAAATAGTGCTAAATAGACATAGTAAAATTAGTTGTTTCATTTTTATACTCGGATAGTTTAATACTTAATGAACATAGCATTATAGTAGTCAGAATATGAATAGGGGATAACTAGTTTGAGCTTCCAGTTAAATTTGATTTGCATCATGTTTCATCTGAATTAGAGACTAACAAATAAAAATGTTATTAAATACCTGAAACCTCTGTTCACTGCAGTGCTCCTGTTTCTTTAGCGATTGTTTATATGGAATTGAGTTAAGTGCATCAGGTTTCGATTACCTGCTGACGCAATTCAAGCTCTTAAGTCAGATTACTAAATATGGATAGACACCGGTGTGGAAGAGTAATCACCTTTGTTGTCCTATGTATTTAAGTCTACATCCACGCTATATATAAAGGAATAATTAATTTTATAACATAACAAACTAATTCTCTTATTATAATAAATAGAAACAAATTTTTATCTAGGCTGAATTATTATATATTCGAATAAATTTGAGAATTCTTTAAATCAGTTTGCGAGCTTGAAGAAACACTCAATCCCATTGTATTTAACCAGTCGTCGAACAACATAACAAAACTACCGCCAGCTGCAACGCACTAAAACTACCGCCAGCTGCAACGCACTTTTCGATGACTGGTTAAATACAATGGGATTGGTGTACTTCAAGCACGCAAACTTGATTTAAAGAATTGTTCCACCACCGCGCAATCAATTATTGTTTAAATTTGTAGAATTTTTTTGTTTTCTCTTCACTTGTTTATCATTAAAAGCGGTTATCATGGTGCGTATCTTTTTCAGATTTTGTCTCATATTTTTGTAATAGATAGTGTACATAGTTTTTGCTAACTTTAAACGGCACACCATGGCTCATTTACAGAGAACTTAGGGTACGGCCAGTCAAGTAAATAAATAAGCCTTTTGAAAACTAGCATTTAATGTGTCCATGACAGATTTTTTAACCACTAAATTTATAGACAATGAAAACTGGAATACAAAATTCATATATTAAAAGTTAAAGTTAACTTTAGCCAATGAAATAATATTTAAACTGTGAAAATCAGTAGTACGTAAACTTATTTTACAAAAGTAAATTGACTATTTGAAAATGAAGTTGATAAATCAGCGAAAAATTATTATACAATTTGAAGACCAATGAAGTATTATGGGCGTACAATTGTTCATTATCTGCATGATCAAATTAAAAAAAATGTTACATTAATTTTAAGTAAAATTTATTTTAATATTTAAGCTTAATTGCATAAGGTAGTAAATGGAATTCTTCAGCGTGATCGGTTTTGTTTTGATGATTTAATTATCAAGTAGTTGTATGTATAAGGAGAAATATTTCAACATTTATATAATAAAATAAACATTGGTTGCACGGGCGGTGATAAGAATTAATTAAATCAAGGTTACGATCACGATATATACACCAGTCCCATTTGTCAGTATAAACTAAGAATTGTATAGTGTTGAAAAGACAAATGTTAATTTTGACGTGTCTTTCTGGCCGTACTTGAAATAACTTGAAACTAGGTACTCATTACATAAAAAATTGAAAATGATCTCTTTCTCTCCTTCTTTTGCTCACTGAAATGCCTCGTGAATGTTATAATGCTATTAACATTTGTTATTATGTCTATTTTAAACGTTATCATGCAAATTTTCAAAAATGCAATTGCACTATAGCTCATATTTGTTTGCAACCGTGTTTTGTAAACAACTTCTGTAATTAGTGAACTAACTTTCACATTATACGAAACACATTTTGTGTAAATTCGAGTTATTTTCTTACTTGAAGAGTAATTAAAAAATATTTGAATTGAAAAAGAATTTATACAAATTTTTAAGAGATGTATTACACTCATTTCAATATATGCTTTAAGTGATAAAGCAGATAAAGGTAGAATAGACGTTTGACCATAATTGACTGTGATGCAATATGTGTAGTTAATAGACCAGCTCCATTATTTTCTCTGGTATCCCGTTGAAAAATCATTTTGGGTTACTTTATCATCTGTACTGTTTTAAAATGAACAAAACCGATAGAAAGTTAATTAAAAGTCAAATTACCTCATAAATACTTTTCATATTATTTGGTAGGTAGTTCCCCTATTTAACGAAACGTTCAAATATTTAGTTATTTAACATATCCACGAGTTTTATTCGTGAGTGGTAGATTTGCACTATCAGATCCGATTGATCCACATTTCCAATTACGTGTTAAGTTCGACTTCTTGGTGGCTGTGTACTGATTAGTTGCCTCACTTCGAAGGATTCCACAACATTTGTATTAACCACTGGAAATGGAGTACGACCTAATTTTGATTGTCTAGCGACGTTGCGGTACCTCATTACTAGGACCATCAGCAAGCTTATAATGACAAACAATACAATACTCACAAAGCCAGATTTAAGCTAATTCTGTTTACTATGTTATACGATTGTATGTGCATACATATAATGTTGGCGTAAACTTAAAAGCATAAGACAGCCAAGACGATTAGTCTTCCAAAACGTTTTCTGTCCCTATTAAGCAATTTAATTTAAGAGTCAGAATCAATGAGTGTACTCATAGTAGCAAATGGGGAGAAAGAGAAAAACAATTAATATGCAGGAGAAATATTTAATTCTGGGATATATATATATATATATATATAATGGTCATTGCCTTCGAATACTACACAGTATATGTCTAATTAGGAAGAATAAAGACATTAATAACAAAGTGGATAATGGCCATTTATTTCGAGACTACTAAACTTCACTTTACAATCTTTCATTTATATAAATTCTGGGTTTTCATTTGATTATGTTGGTGGCAACAAATCTGACTCGGTTTTTTTTCTATTTCTTATTTGGGCTAATTAGTCAGTGTGTATGCGAATATGTCTGTGTGTGTAACTGTTTGCATGTAAAGGTCTTTCTCGCTTTATTGTCAAGTGATTTTCGAGATCCGGCTTTCTTGTATTTATACCAACTGTTCGCATTGTTGGCTGTTACGTGTACAAATGTTATTTTCCCGAGTGTAGTCGTTCGTTTCCTCTTGTTCCGCAATTTTGTTTTCTCCACTTGATAACAGCGCAGGTGCGGATTGCAGTGTTGAATTATCATATTGTTTCGAAATTTATATCTCCGTATGTGCAGATGGTTTTTTCCCTTCAGTTTGTTGAAAATCCGATGGAATGTTTGTTGAGTCTGGTCGAGGGGGTGTTTGGTCTTGTCTAGATGCTGGTAAATTGTTGTTGGATTTTGGGAGTTTTGGCCAGTTGATTAAAATATCATGTTGATGAAACTTTTGAATATTTAGGACAATTGTTTGTTGTTTTATATAAAAGGCGTCATAAATATACTATATTTTTCTGATTTTGCTTTATGCAGAATTAAGTAATTGGTCATATTGACTGGGGGCTCGGTTTCCAATATATGATCGAAAAAAGCTGATTTTCCTGACGGTGCCAAGACTTTGTTAATAAATTTCTGTGGCAACTGTTGCTGGATTCTGCTTATCAATTGCTTCTTCGTACGTCCGATATATGGGCTAAAGCACATACATGAGAATTCGTAGACTATGAATGATTTGGAGATAATTGGCAATTGATCTTTGGCATCCAACCTCATGATTCTCTGTGTAATAAATGTAATATTAACTTTAACACTGGGAAAGTTGTCCTTAGTTATTCTATTCAGCCGCCATGCAATTATTGAGGCTGGTACGTCGCCTCTAAATGGTAAGTTTAGGAAAACCTGCTTGCCGGTATCCTCTCTAGTACGAATCTGCCGTGGTCTGATGTTGACATCAATGAAACGCTCTGGGTAGTTGTTCATTAGCAAAATTTTCCTGAGGTAGCCCAATTCTTCCTCAATCTTCTGTTCAGAGCAGACTCTCTTGATTCTGTTTGCTAGGTTGTTAACTATGTTTCCTTGGGGGATTTTGGTACACTGCTGTTGTATTAATTGTATTGCCCGGTGAACGTGGATTTTCTATGTATGCCCAGTGTCAAATCCCCGTTTTCTTCTCGAGTGAGTTTGATGTCAAGGAAGGGAAAACTATTGCCTGTCTCTACCTCGAAAGTAAAGTTGATTTCTGGATCGGCTCCATTGGCTTGCTTGAGGATTTCGGATGAGTCTGTTGCTCCTGAGATGAACAAAAATATATTATCTACATACCCTTTGTTAAGTACGCACTAGGCAATTATACATTTTAGGCTCGTTTTTTTTCAAGATGGTACATGTATACATCTGCCAGGAGAGGGTGCAAAGCAGCTTTCCATGGCTACACCCTTCATCTAATGTTAGTATTTCCTTTCAAATGTAAATTGCACGTTTTTTGTACATGCTGGTATGAGGTCTTAGATGTTATTAGTGTCTATAGGAAAATCGTAAAACTCATTTTGAATCAGGTCACATACCAGTCGTCGAACAACATAACATGCGGCTGGCAGTAGTTTTGCTATATTATTCGACGACTGGTTAAATACAACGGGATTGGTGTTTGCTTCAAGCTCGCAAACGTAGCAGCCAACGATGAGAAAGGATGTTGAACTCTCAACCCATCAAAACAAGAATGACCAGATCTCAGAAACCACTTTGCAATATAGCGAGAAAGACCTTCACATACAAACAGGCACACACAGAGACACATAAACATACCAACTGACTAATCAGCCTAAACAAGAAAAATAAATAAAACCGAGTCAGATTTGTTGCCACGCACGTAATTAAATGAAAACCCAGGATGTATATATATGAAAGATTGTAAAGTGAAATTTAGTAGTCTCGAAATAAATGGCTATTATCCACTTTGTTATTAACGTGTTTTTTTTCTTATTAGAAATATACTGTGTAATATATATATGTTTAAAGGGTAGATGTAATTAATAGGTATAAATACTCCAAATGAGGCTAGATTGCTCATCAAATCAGGTGCAGAAATGTTATTACAAAAATAACAGAATGCGGCATTCTAGGTTAAGATTAGCACAAAAATGTCCAAATAAGTTATTAAATAGCTCAAAAAATTTTTTAACAAAAGAAGTTTTAATATTGATTTGAATTTTGCCGAAACATACATGCTTTTTTCAGGTAGCATACCTTTTCTCCTACAAACCTCGCTCTAGAAATTTAATTTGACTGCCTTCATATTTGCAAACCTAATTGCAATGTTCCACTTAATATCAAACATGACCTTTCGTAGAAGTTATTTATCTGCAGCTAAAAAAATTAACATTTATGCAATTGCCACACATTGAAACGTCAGTCAATGCTTCCTAATGACGCCAATTAGAATAGCTTGATATTAAGGGTATAGCAATTACATATATTTCGTTTAAAAGCACAAATATATATATATATATATATATATATATATATATATATATATATATATATATATATGCATATGCATATGCATATAAAAATACATATATTTGGAATTTTATCGCAGGATTTTGAATGTGTATGTTGTCAGTATTAATTAAATATTGATTAACGTATAAGGGAAAACTCTTAAGTGGATCAGTTTTGTCCTTAATGGGAATTCGTGAAGTATTTTCTAGAATATGCCGCGGCCGTATAATGTAAAATACGAGTTTCTGCTTTTGTTTTGTTATTGCACGCATAAACTGAGAACTATGTTTCTGGAATGGGTGGCTGGTGAACTTGGAAGCAAATATATAGAAATCATAAAGCTCAACAAACCACCCAAGATCAGTCTCTAGGGTATGCAAACTTTGTAATTTAACGAAGCAGTTTTAAATTAAGGTATTATGCAAGATTTTATTATTATTATTATTATTATATATATATATATATATATATATATATATATATATATATATATATATATATAAGGAATTACGTAAATAGTGTATTATAAATATGAAAATGATTTTTAGTATTAAAGCGTGCTATAAATTAATATCTTGCAACGTCTCAGAAATTTTTCATCAGTATGCCTGTTACGTGCCTAACTACATTAAATGGCACAATTGCTGCATGTTAGCGCATCACATGTAATTCAAGCCACTAATTACCTTTTTGCGCATACAATCAGGACGAAAAAGGAAATAAAAATTTTATTAATGAACTCTATCCGAGGCCGCCTTTATCCAGTGTTAATGGAGTTTCTCCTAGGCCGTCTTGAGAACGCATAACCAAGAGTAGACATAGGAAAATGTTCACAAAATTTAAGTTATGTTTATGGAATATTCTTCGCTCTTGAAAACAGGTTGAAGTCACGAATACTGCTTCACAATTTCACCAGAGTTTATAACAGTATTATTTTCACGCTAGAGCATGATTGAGACGATTGCCTACCGTTTTCAATGTTCTATTACGAAAGAAGTTATTGGTAATTTAAGAATACAAGTTTGCCATTAATCAACCTGTTTTGAACATTTATATAATTAAACGAACATTGGTTGCGCGGGTGGTGATAACAATTATTATAATCAAGGTTGCGGTCTTGATATCACCTGACCATTAATTACTTACATATGTCAGTATAAACTAAGAATTGTATAGTGTAGAAAAGGCAATTCATCCAGTAGACTGGCCAGTACTTGATGGGTTCCCAATAAGGACGAAACCGGTCTACTGGATGAATTGCCTTTTCTACACTATACAATTCTTAGTTTATACTGACATATGTAAGTAATTAATGGGTCAGGTGTTATATCAAGACCGCAACCTTGATTATAATAATTGTTTTGAACATTATTTGAATTATAGCCGTTTAGTGTCATTTCAATAAAAGCGATTAACAGCTCGTGATTGTCTTACAAAAATTGATAGACATTTTATCCAGATTTAAATGATGACGAATATATTGGAGGACATCAATATCTAATGACTAATAGATATCGTAGTAAATTTATTTTGTCAATTGTTAAAAATACGAGAAATTAAATTAAACAAACATGTATAGTATTGGAAATGAAGAAAAACTACTTTAAACTTTAATTTAAGGGGATGCTGTTTCTCCGAGAAATGACTGAAACACACATCTAATGCAGCTAAACGACGCGTATTGTTTAAGGTGGCACACTTGCCTTTGCCTGAAATTAAAGTGAAATATCCGTTAATGTCGACATAAAAAATTATTATTTATCGATAAATATGCGTAAGTTGTCGATTACTTTTGGTAGATCGAAAAACCAGACGAATAATTAAAAAAGTGACTGAAAATTGCAATCCAAACACCTCTTCCAATTAAATTGGGCAATACACGTTTTCATTTGCGCAATGCACCATTAAAGCCTCAGTAATTGCAATAACTTAAATGAGTTAGCATTTTATCAAACCCTGTGAATAAGCAAACTGCTGCCCGATTCAGGCAAACAGAAAAAAGTACGTTCGGGTATTAAGCCAGATTTAGGGGTGGTGCACACAAACCATAGGTCGTTCCCCTATTGCACAGTATCTTCTCCATTAAGTTTATGATCTTGTTGCCTTTCATCATCATATATATATATATATATATATATATATATATATATATATATATATATATATATAATTGAGGAGCAAATGAGAAAGAGATGATTCTTGTTTAGGATAAAATTTGCTTCTGTCTTTGCACACGCGAATGGCACTATTAAATTAATATATATTAACTTGACAAATTTCGCACATACTTAACACATTTAACTCATTTATCGTGTTGTTGAGTAAAATGTATCACATAAAATACTAATTAATAAAGAAATCATTGCTTACTATCTCACTTTCTCTGTTTGCATATTAAATATTATCGTAAGGTTGAGTGGGCGAGTGTAGTACAAACGACGCACAAAGAAATTTAACTCATGGAAAGCCTTGTGTAAAAAATGTTTTTTTTTAATAGAAAATCAATTTTCATTGCACACTACGTGATAAACTTTTGTATAAATCGAATAGATATAATTTGTATTCAGATTGAACAGAGTGAGTCGGAAACTCCTAATCAAGTTACAAATAGCTTTTTGTATTAAAACTTAAAAATGGCCGTGGCTACAGAAATATTCTTTGCACAAAATATCTGACAGACTTATTCAAAGCATTCTCTGTTTGCATGCGCAATTCAACTAATCAGTGTAGTTTGTTCGACTCGAGGTGAGTTTCTAGATTTGCTTAATGTATGATTGACGTGGCCGTTTGTGCTTTTTTGTTTATGACTTGAACTTTGCCATTTTAGTGACCATTACTATTTTTCCCAGTTTTCAGGGATATAATCGCTGTTAATAGGTATTGTTGGCTAAATTTCACTGTTTTTCAGTTGGTTACTTTATTGGAAATAATGGCCAGGCAACTTATTGCAGATTTTTGTGATATTGTGTTTGAAGCAGAATTTTAGGCGATATTGTGGCAATTGTCGAATACTTCGATATGTTCTGTTTTCGACTTAAATGCATTAAACAATTTAACCTGGTATATATTTGAAATATTATTTTATCATGGTTGCTTTCGTGGATTCTATGGGAGTAGCTAATTTACTAAAATGCATAGATCAATTTAGTTTAGAAAATAGTCCGGAGATGGTTGCGATGCTAACTCTTTACTATTAATCTGATAAGACATTGTTTTTGAAGTTTGATAGTATTCAGGTTATGAAAAACTAAAAATTGGGCAGGTTAATTAAGGTTAACTTTTCGTCATCCAAGACGGCAATACCTTTTGCTAGGCACATGCTCTGCAGAAGATAATTGGCTAACTAGTCTAAGTAAATGAGAAGATCTAGTGTACACTGAAACTTTCCTCTAAACTATTCTAGTTCAGCGAGCAAGTATGTTTACCAGACGATTCTTTCGTGTAGCTCGCCTGTTGATGCTGAACTGCCAAATTGTCTAAAGGTGGACCTTCGTTAAAGTTGCGAGATAGTATATAAATTGACTGTTATTCGTCGTGTCACCGATTTTAGCGATACAGAAATTTCTGGTTGATAAGAACTTTTAAATTTTCAAAACTGCTAACATGTGTGCTATTTTACAACTCGCATGCTAAGCACAAAGCCCGGTATATATATATATATATATATATATATAAAGATTTTATTTTATCCAGTGCACTTTTTGTTGGTTAGCCGAAAGTTAACGTATTAACGTGTTTAAGTATTGTAATTACCGGAGCAAACATCTGAGAAAACAGCGATATAAATTAAAACGGTTGCGTATAAGAAGACAGGCTTTATATAGTTGAGCTGCAACTTTTAACATTTTACCTCTCGCAGTAGTTTTATGCACTCTAATATTAAGAGAAAATGATGAAAATAAACTTCATGATCAATTTGGAGCTTATTGGTTAAATAATGCTTCCTTATTGCAAGAAAAACATTCAAACTTTTCGGATCTGCTTATTTTAATTTATTCGAATTGTTTGGATTTCGTGTCATTGTGTATACATAATAATTTTAGAAATATTATTTGATCTAACATCAATTCTTCAAAAGTTATAAATTAAAAAATAACGGTTCTAAGCACAAATAGGCACGACTAAACGTAGTAAACATTTATATACGCTCTCATTTATTTTTTCATTTAATTTTACTTTGTCCTGCTTATGCAGCGATTAATAATCTTTATGTTAATTCTTATTTTAAACGTGGTTGGTATAGCCGATAATTTAAGTTTTAACATAAATGTGTAGAAGTATGTTTAATTAGTTCACTATATTGCACAATGGTAGAAGTCTTTTGCTCTTTATATACAGTATTTTTGTATTATTTTCTCATTGGTCAAGAATTCCGATTTGTGTGTGATGTTTCGCCTTTGGTGGCTGTGTTCACATTATGATAAATTCTATGTGGATATTAGCCTTTATAGTTGACGTTCAAGTTCAAGTGGATCAAACAGAACTGTATACAGAATTTATTAGTGCCACCTTCACTAATAATAGGGTTAATTACAGTGACCTTGAGTGGGACGTCGTCTAATTACTTATTGGCCATAACCGATGTATTAAGTTTGGTTTTATTCACTCCATTTTGCTCTGGAGATAATCATGGATAATTAAAACACTCTAGTGCTTTTTTCGGACGGTAGTTTAGTTATACTGCGCAAATTTTTAACAGATGCAATTTTTGTTTATCACACATGTATAAACCTGATTTTAATAAACAATTACATGCATCTTGTTAGATACATTTTTGGTGTGTTTTTTTATTCAGGGTCCAATCCACATACATTTCTAGCACCATAAATCGTTAGTGAAAAAAGTTAATTGCAGTTAATGCAAATTTATTAAGTCACATACTTTACAATTGAATGTGTATAACTTGGTTTGCTTCCGACCAACGCCAATCAATTAAACAATTTTTATTTTTATTAGGTGGAGTACATCATGCTTTTTATTGCCGTTGCTTTCACGTGTTTACATAAGCATATCATTATTTTTATTCTATTTGTCTTTAGACGATATGTTTTTGTCTGAAATAAACCTACATTCAAATTGGTTTTCTTAGATTTGCTGTCCGTGAGGGCACTAAGGCTCGAAAAAATTTTTCTATTTAAAAATACTTTTGTATTTTTCATGTGTTGCCATAAAAATTGGATCTACCTTTGGTTTATAATTTGAATTTATAACGTGAATAATCATGCATCGCAATTTTTCCTCTATGTTAATGAACAATTTATAATTTTTGCATCATAATGTATTGGGTATTTCAACAACTGTTACGTTTCTAAATTTGAAAATTTTAGAAAAATCGCCATGAATTTTGAATAAATAATGGTAGTAAAATTAAAATGTCATATTGATAACTGAACATGTTTCCATTTTCTATTTAGTCACTATTTGAGAAACAATTTAAAATTATTCATCACTATATGAATAACTTTTTTCCTTATGGAATGCGAGGAAGATACGAAGCCGTAGGAATCTTTGCTTAATATTTGATGTTTTCTCAATAATACCACAGTAGTAACTTAATTTATGTTTACAACTATCATTGAAGTTATATATATAATTAAACGAACATTGATTGCGCGGGCGGCGATAACAATTATTATAATCAAGGTTGCGATCTTGATATAAGTATCGGATCCATTATATTTAATATTTTTTCACAAACAACCGCAGCATAAAAAGGAAATTATTCTTTACAATAAATTTTAAAATTAAAAGCATCACCAATCTCATGTAATATTAGCTTCGAAATATGCAATTTTTTCAACTTAAAAAAATGCATGGACATGGACGTATTTTTAAAATTAATCTGTAATAAATGAAATAAATGATAAGTATAAAATGAACTAAATACGCCTATTAAGAAAAGTTTAAAAAAAGTGTCTTTAATGTTGTTCTTAAAAAATATAAAATAAAATGAACACCATACCAAATTTGGCTATAGCTTAGATTAACACGGTATTGGAGCTTGTTGTGCGAATAAGTAGGCAATAACTGAACATTAAATACCGAGCAAAACGATAAAATATAAATACACTAATTGGTAATCGTACATTGAACAACACATTTGATGTCATACGAAGCGGACGGTCGTTTTAATTCAATTGAATGGGTTTACTGCTTGATGACATAGTGGTATATGTAGGACATTTAATTAATTTCTATCAATGTGAACTCAGATTAAAAGCGAAATATTTGCACACCTGAGAGTTTGTTTTATTCAAGGCGGGCGTCGCATACGCGCTTCCTTATTAACGGTCAATCTAGATTTTAGGCATCCCTTGCTTATTGCAATGCGAAATACCATTAACTAATTTTCTTCATAAACGTCCGTCCTTTAGATTTATAAAAGTTGTCATTAACCTAAAATGGGAACAGGCGAGCCGAATTTTATTAAAATTATTCATTTCTTCATTTCAATTAAGTAATTTTACTAGGTAATTTGGTAGTTCAATCTAAAGGATATAAGTCTTCCAAAATTTCACTGCAGAAGCTTCGCCTCTAATCATGAAGAATGCGCGGGAATTTATTTTCGTAAAAAGTTTTTTGAGACGTGATTTTTTTATTTTCGTATTGTCAATTTCATACCATATCTACACTATTTACATAGATGATGGTTGGATTTATAAGTGTTACCGATATAAATGATTATTTAAATTTAATTCAGCTTCAGAATGCGATAGGGTATAGGTAAACTATATTGCCTAGGATAATTGAAAGTGTACAACGCCAATATTGAATTATGCAATTTTATTTATTTATCGATTAATTAATGCTTGCTTAGTTGAAAATTACGTATGAAATTGACGAAAAAATATTCTCTGATCGTGAAACAATCTAAATCATACAGCCTACCTTCTAATCTGGCATAGTTAATTGTGGACTACGCTTGTAAGAATCTCCTTTAATGTATTGATTTCAATATTCATTTAAATTTGATCTCCACAATAACGGGTTTTATAATTCTCTGATAAAGAACGAGAACGATCGTGAAGTGTCTGTGAAAGCATTTGACAGAAGTTTAATTTATCAACGAATTTGATTTCAACTGATTTCATAAAGATTCTTTCAATGAATGATTATATTGCTGAAAAATATAAACAATGAAGTTAAAACTTCAAGTTGCACTGTGGAAGACTTCATTTAATGATGATCCTATGACTACCTTAGCACGAATACGTATGAGAGATTGCAACGTACAATACTATCATTTTGCGTGACCAGATATATGATGATTTTGTGTCGCACCGCTCGTCCGATTGATTAGCGCTAATGAACGCGAACCGGCGTGATCATAAAGTTCGTCGTCATGCTCTGGTGATGATCTTAAAAATAGAAATGTGTAAGAAAATGTGACTTACAATAGTTTTGTTATATTGAGCGACTGGTTAAATGCGATAGGATTAATGCTTATATTTAACTGACAAACCTGTTTTAAAGAGAAGTTATTACAACTGCAATAGATCTTCAGCTTAAAAAATTGCGCCAGTGTCAATTCTATTCCTATTCGTATAAATATAAGCAGAATTATTTTGAAATGCGAGCCTTACTAATATTCATAGTACCATATCCATGTGCAAAAATAAAAAGAAATTTTATCAAATACAAGAAACGCTTCTTTCTTATTTTATTCTCAAGTATCTACAAAGGAACATCTCTTCACATGTTAATTGAAAGGCAAAACAATATAGAAATATGTAAACATGAAGCGGCTGGCGTTAGTTTTGTTATGTTGTTCGACGACTGGTTAAATACAATGAGATTGGTGTTTACTTCAAGCTCGCTAACTTGATATAAAGATAGTTTGAAACAAATGAAACCAATCAATTGCGTGCGTCACCTCCAGTTTAAGCTCATTGCCTGAACATGCTTTTCTGCTTGCATAAATCCGGCTGCAATTTTTTTATCCATAAGGCTTCGTATGTGGCTAGCTCCCTTTTGTTTTTGCATTTAGTAATTACTTTGAATGCTACGACTGGAGAACATACGTGCGTTGTTTCGATGATGTGTTGCGCAATGGCAGACGTGTATTCACCATTTGATTTAAAACAGGCGTTCAAGTTGCAAAGTTCCCTCATTCGAGTAATTAACCGTCTGGTCGATCGGCCTACGTAAGTTGATCGACAACTTGCGCATGTATATTGATAAATAATATTTGATGTCGACATTAACGGCTGTTTCTCTTTGATTGCTGGTAAAGGCAAGTGTGTTACCCTAAATAACACTCGTAATTTAGGTGCATTAAATGTGTGTATTTTTTCGGAAACAATGAAACTGGACTTCATCTTTCAGTTCATCAACTTCTTTGGCTAATGCATTTATTTCCGTTTTGTTTGTTGATGTAAATTTTGACCTGAATTATTCTTTCAGTTTTCTTACATCACGTCCTCATATTTTGTCGGGCTATATTTAAAATCGAGAATATTCTGTATAAAGTAACTTTTCCCGCTTGAGCTAGGATTGTTCTAATTTTTTGTATTCCTGTTCTTTTTTTCCGTTGTGCCAGATTTTATAATTCAAATAATATGCAAAATAACGTGTTCTGCATGGTTTGCTGGTCTTTGGCTGTAGCACAGAAATTAAATGTGTATTTTTGCTGATTTAGTAAAATTCATTAATACAGCCATTTTGCCTCAGGAGTTGTGCTTCAAATATTCTCAGTTTGAATGAAAATCCGTTTACTAATGTATCACAGTTATTTGACTGTACATTGCCAGATGTTGTTATTTTCGTAAGCGATAGTATGGAAACCACAAAAAAGTTGTATTTCCTAGTCTTCTTTTTAGCGCATTTACTTAATGTGTCTTTATGCTGGTCCGCGTGGTCACACTTCGTCCTATTTTGCAGGTAAGTCCTTCGTTCTAATCTAAATCAACTTCTTAATTAATGAATCTGTTTTCATTGCCTTTATGCTGTTTTGGTGGTCAAACGGCATAAAGGCATTAGTATGTTATGATAAAGGTGATGCTGTCGATGTTAGCAAAATCCAAATATAGGGCTCACTCTTTAGCACTATGCTCAGTATATGACCATAAAATCATATAGACCATCGTACTCCATAGTCCTTTATTTTATTTTCGATATCATTTTATATGTATGTATAATAAGACTCTTAGCAATATATATTAATAATTCATTGATTGCAAAGGTTTTTGTAACAATTCTTAAAATCAAGTTCGCGAGCTTGAGATGCAAAGCAATTCCCTTGTATTTAACGCGATGCATAACATTATTTCAATTTGTTGTGCAATTGGTTAGAAACAACGGAATTGAAGTTTATCTCAAGCTGGAGAACCTACCATTATATGTTAATAATTTTCATTAGTTTGCGACAGTCACCTGTCTTCTGCCTTAGAGCGTTAAATACTAGTAACGTCAATCCAAAATTGTTATTAAATATCTTGTGAAATAAAGTAACAATTAGTTTAAATTTATATATTTTGGACGATTTTTTAATATTATAATTTTAGTAAAATTTTATCTCTTTTCTTATTATTATATTATATTATATTATATTATATTATATTATATTATATTATATTATATTATATTATAGTATATTATATTATATTATATCATATTATATTATATTATAATATATTATATTTTATTATATTATATTATATTATATTATATTATATTATATTATATTATATTATATTATATTATATTATATTATATTATATTATATTATATTATATTATATTATATTATATTATATTATATTATATTATATTATATTATATTATATTATATTATATTATATTATATTATATTATATTATATTATATTATATTATATTATATTATATTATATTATATTATATTATATTATATTATATATATTATATTCTATTATATTATATATATATTATATTATATTATATTATATTATATTATATTATATTATATTATATTATATTATATTATATTATATTATATTATATTATATTATATTATATTATATTATATTATATTATATTATATTATATTATATTATATTATATTATATTATATTATATTATATTATATTATATTATATTATATTATATTATATTATATTATATTATATTATATTATATTATATTATATTATATTATATTATATTATATTATATTATATTATATTATATTATATTATATTATATTATATTATATTATATTATATTATATTATATTATATTATATTATATTATATTATATTATATTATATTATATTATATTATATTATATTATATTATATTATATTATATTATATTATATTATATTATATTATATTATATTATATTATATTATATTATATTATATTATATTATATTATATTATATTATATTATATTATATTATATTATATTATATTATATTATATTATATTATATTATATTATATTATATTATATTATATTATATTATATTATATTATATTATATTATATTATATTATATTATATTATATTATATTATATTATATTATATTATATTATATTATATTATATTATATTATATTATATTATATTATATTATATTATATTATATTATATTATATTATATTATATTATATTATATTATATTATATTATATTATATTATATTATATTATATTATATTATATTATATTATATTATATTATATTATATTATATTATATTATATTATATTATATTATATTATATTATATTATATTATATTATATTATATTATATTATATTATATTATATTATATTATATTATATTATATTATATTATATTATATTATATTATATTATATTATATTATATTATATTATATTATATTATATTATATTATATTATATTATATTATATTATATTATATTATATTATATTATATTATATTATATTATATTATATTATATTATATTATATTATATTATATTATATTATATTATATTATATTATATTATATTATATTATATTATATTATATTATATTATATTATATTATATTATATTATATTATATTATATTATATTATATTATATTATATTATATTATATTATATTATATTATATTATATTATATTATATTATATTATATTATATTATATTATATTATATTATATTATATTATATTATATTATATTATATTATATTATATTATATTATATTATATTATATTATATTATATTATATTATATTATATTATATTATATTATATTATATTATATTATATCATATTATATTATATTATATTATATTATATATATATTATACACTATTTTAATAAACTATGTTATATTGCACCATATTTTTATTTATTATGTAGACCTATTTTATAATATTAGTACTATACAGCTTATTGTGAGATATTTTTTCCTTATTGAATCGTTTTAAAAATTTTAATTCTGCATGAATTTTTTTATTTAAATCTTATTGAACTGTCCGTGGACAATTACTCGAATGACGCTTGGCCACTACATATTTTTCATTTTTGTCGACTGACTTCTTATGGCTTTTTTATTTTTTGAATACCTGAAAATATTTAGGTTGTCATAATGACCTATATTAAGAAATACGCTGCATTAATTACTTACATATGTCAGTATAAACACGGAAACTCCTTCAAGTATAAACTAAGAATTGTATAGTGTAGAAAAGGCAATTCATCCGGTAGACCGGTTTTCTGTGCTATTAAACCTTACTGCCAGAATTTGCCGTGACAGGACCTCGAACCTGCTCGCGATGGGATGTCTCTAATAAGGACGAAACCGGTCTACTGGATGAATTGCCTTTTTCTACACTATACAATTCTTAGTTTATACTGACATATGTAAGTAATTAATGGGTCAGGTGTTTATATCAAGACCGCAACCTTGATTATAATAATTGTTATCACCACCCGCGCAACCAATATTCGTTTAAATACGCTGCATCTTTGCATCTTGAATATATGACATTTCGGCCATGCTAATTGTCCATTTATTTTATATATAGGCACGTTTTCTATAGGCCAAACTGGCTATCGTGCACTTAATGGAATTCATTTGCTGACATTATGCTTAAAATTTTCATTTTGCAGATAATTTGATACTTCTTACGTTCAACTTAATTGCTGTCTTGGACGTAGTGCAGTTTCATAATTCGTTATCTGAATCGGTGTTTGCTTTTTTTGTTTACAAAATCCTTTCAGATTCAAGAGAACGAACAGAAACATCCACATTTCTCTAGGCCACACCATGTTTTAAAAGATGTGCATACAACCAGCAGTTTACTAGCATCAGAAGATGGCCGCCTACACAGTGAATCTGTGGGACTCAGACAGGAAGCAAAAGTTGATGATCAGGACAGTAACGACACCTTATGTACTGGCAGATCGGCAGATGACTTTGATAGATCAAATATGCTACAACCATCAGATGAAGTTGATACACGTGAACAAGTGTCAGGTCTAAAATCGGAAAGTCCACCGATTAAACAACTGAAAGAAAAAACATTAACAAGCGATCAACATCCTACAACTCATCAGGAGAAACAAACAAATTCATCCCAGCAAAATCACATAGCTCTAGCCTCAAGTCTTGTACCTCGACCCTATGGCAAGCATGCACCTTTCCGTCCGACTGAACCGGGTTCCAGTATGCGACACATTCGCAAACCGAAAACAAAACCAATCGAAATATAGACAGACGTTAAACCCTTCTATGTTTATTAACTTAATTGCATTTACAATAGACTCAACATCGGATTAATAGTCGTTGATCACTAGTAGACTATATTAAATAAATTCATGAATGAACCAAAATAAAAAAAGTGTTGATTTAATGATTTACACAGACGTTTTATCATGAACTTGTTCAATTTTGCTATTTTTTAAATTTAGAGTTATTTCTATAACTATATTTCATTTCAAATAACGAAACAGTATTGCTTCGTGTCTGTATTAAACATTTCGATAGTAATATTTTGTTTTTTTTAATACGACCGTTTTTTACAAGAGCCTATAATTTAAAGTTGTATAGTTTCAGCAATAGACAATTATTCAGAAAATCAGTTTTAGGCATGCTAATACGCTTATACGTGATTGACATTATGTCAGCAAAGACTAATTGTTATAAGAATAAATTATAAATTTACTGTTTACAATTAATTTAATTTTTCCGCTTCTAGTAGGATTTCAAAACTGGCAACAAATTTTCAACCTAAGTAATATCGTGTAATGCATGATCTATTCCGCTTTAGTGTTTTGGTTATGATCCACAGCTTACTGAAAAGCGTAAAATGTATCATGATGACATCATGGAACTTACTTCCTTATCAATAGGCGCTAAGAAACGATGCGTGTTGTCGGTTTTAATAAATCCTGCATAGAAGACTTTCTTCAATATTTGCAATTTTTGATAATATTTTATCACAATTTTAATAATAAGAATAATCTAGTGTATTTTATATAGATGTAGAATATAACACATGCAAATTAGATTTTGGTTTATGACTAAAATTGAATCAAGTAAATTTTTAATAATGCCTCATTTTTACTTTATCCCGTGTTTATCGAATAATGGCTACAAATAAATCCGTTCAGTATTCCATTTCAATTGATGAGTTTCTTATAAGGGAGACGAATAATTTCTAAAGAAATTTACAAAGTTTTGCACATACAATACTTGGTATATCAGAAGTAAATGCTTAGTTGTAGAACAGAATATTTATGATTGTTTCTCTACTGCAATGAAGTATATATATATATATATATATATATATATATATATATATATATATATATATATATATATATATATATATATATTATTATAGTTCTTCCTGTGTGCAAAAACACACAGGAAGGGTACAATGAATTTTATTAAAGCTCGCATTTCAAAAGAATATATATATAACCACAAATGGCTTCTTAAATTTCTGGTCATGATTTTTGGAGAAAACCTTAGTATGTAAAATTATTTTTGCTGGATATATACTTTTTGAGATGAAGTCTTTTAGCAAATTAGAGTTAGATTCGGAAAAATTCGAGTCAGACGCCGTGATTTCGCGATTTCAACGTATGTGTCTATTGATTTGTATTGCAGGCAGCCCTTTCGATTTTAGGTAATTTACGAAAAGATGAAGTCTGTAATTTCGGATTAAATTTAGTCCAAGCAATGTAACAATGTAAGGCATGACTCCAGGCGTACATAAATATTTGTCTGCTTCGCGTAGAAGAGAAATATTTGTACTTTTATAAAAAGTCATACTCCAAGATGAAATTAATTTTTACAGTCGAAATCCGAGAATATACTCGGAATTATAGTGGCGCTTACTCTATTTATGAATTTTGAAATCAATCTTGTTGGGCAATAATACTCACGTCTAACTTTCAGTTGGGCCATTTTTTCGTATAAAAATTTAAAATTGACAAAAAAATTGCGTAACAAGGCCTAACTTCATCATATAGCAAGTTTATGCTACACAGTTTGGAAAAAGCCATCTTATTTACATCAGACCAAAAGTCGACTGCGATATCTAATAATATTTAAAATTAAATTAGATTAAATTGGACTAAGCACAATTATGATATATTTCCCACATCCTGTTTGTTGTTGCATAATCAATTTACGTAATCCAACTTAAGCCATTTAGTTTACAAAATGTACTATAAAAATACTAGATTCTGGAGTCGATTTGAGTTGTGGCAAAAAGAAAATAGCCTTACCTTGCTGAGTAATATAGGCATGTTTTGTAAAAATTTTACGCTTTAATATCCGATTTAGTTTGTAGATTTAAATTACAAACGATATCAGTGTTATTTTTGAGATTTTTTGCATATTCTCTAGTCGTATAGGATTTGTCGTTCTCCGAAAATTTTCCTGCGCTTTATCACTACTACTTTCTTTGCGTCTGATGGGCTAACCAATCAGATTTCACCGTTGTTTACTTTTTTACTTAAGCCAGCTATTGATCTATAAAGCTATAATAATTTTTATAATTTATTTTTAGGCCTTATTTTTTACAATTACACTCCACGTTATCATGTTTAAAAATTTGATGCACTTATTCGTGAAATTATAAATTAACCTATTATTCATTCAAAGAATTCGCTATTTCACTAATAATAAAATAATTAGTTGCTCCATCCTTTGATATCACCCCAAAGCAAATTCATGAAATTTGGCATAAAATTTTATTAATTATTTAAAAATATCTATCCCAAAGGTTACGCCCATTGAGAGCTTTAGCTCTATAAGTTGTGATTGTTTCAAAGTATCCCTTGACGAAAATTGATTTCTTCATATTCATTATCGTTTTTTTTCCAACGGTGATTTAAATCCATCGCCTTAACTAAATGGGTATTGAAAAATTAAATGATGGCATATATGCAAATTATCTAAACACATTGCACTTACAATATTAATTTAGAGTGATACGATATGTTTGCGACAATTTTTTTAACAAAACGTTTCGTTCCCATAAGTGTTTCAAACTAATATAATTTAGGATTCTCGTTTATTCTAAAAAAACCTGCAGCGCAACTGTAAGTCAGATACAGGTGTAAATTTCTAGTTTTATCTCGAGGCAAAATGTAAACTGTACAATGAGCTCAATACGAGAGCTCTGAGGAGGGCTGTTGTTAATTTATCAAATAGTTGTGCTCGATCCGGCACAAGTTTTAGAGAATTTTGATATCCATACAACACTCGGTGAGCCTCGTTTGTCTGAGGACTCAGTTTTATTGGAGACAAAGAGATGCAAATTAGATATGTCTTTGTCAAAGTGCTGCATGTATACCCACCTCATGAATTTTCTCAAATGCTCAAATGCGTAGACGCTGTGACCATGCTCGAAAAACTGAGCAGAGAAAGCGAAATTACTTCCAAATCATATTGCATTATTTTAGTCTTTGCTAAGATAATGCAGTCAATCAGATTTAAGATAATTATTTAACTGAAAAAGTAAAATCAGAATTTTATGACTTTCAGCATCCGCTTATGCATTTAATGAATGGAAACAATGTGAGAACACTATGTCACAACAACATGACTGGCATGCTAAATAATAAATGCTATGGCTGGCAAAATATAATAAATAGGACATTGAAAATCGTATAAAAAATGCAGAAGAGTAACACAAAAGAACATTATGCAGGTGTCCTATATAATTGCATTAAAATCAAATTTCTTTAATATCCGCTTACTGCTCACATAGACCGCGCTCAAGTAATAAATAGAGATAATTTTCAATTGCCCAAATACGTCCAAGGTGGACGTCAAAAACAGAGATTCAAGATCTTTTCTACAACAATCAAATTTTGGTAACAGTCTGCTCGAGATTTGCAGAAGGACTACAATAAGCAACCAAATTACCAGATCGAAAAACGAAAACACTGATATTTCCTATATGTGAAAGTAATAAGTTTTTTAACTTTTCAAAAAACTTTTTCACCAGTTGTGATGCGACTGCATGACAGCTGGAGTTTTCTACTTCAAGCTACACAGTTACGCGATAAATATTTCGTGTGACGGTTCATCCTAATGACTGCAAAGAAATCTGTTGTCATAACATCGGATAATTTTAAGTTGTGTTGCCGTCGGCCACATAGGAATCTGAGAGTCTCTTATTTCTATTTCCTCATATCTGTGGCAGGTAAAGAGTCGTCTTTCCATCAAGTTATTGTGTCAAGCTTGGAAAACCAAGCATAGGCAACTAAATTAATTGGAAACCCTTTGCATTATACAAACTTAGATCTTACAAGGCAGCCAATTATATTCAAGTTAAATAATGGACAAACTAAATCAAACTTTTTCTTTAAATCAAGTTTGCGAGCTTGAAGTAAACACCAATCCCATTTTATTTACCCAGTCGTCGAACAACATAACAAAACTACCGCCAGCCGCAACGTACTGACGCGTTTCGACCTTCTTTGATCATCATCAGAGTACGACGTCAAACTGACTATCGAGGATCAAACCGCATTGAATATATATGGAAATCTAAATATGATTTCCATATATATTCAATGCGGCTTGATCCTCGTACTCTGATGATGATCAAGGAAGGTCGAAACGCGTCAGTGCGTTGCGGCTGGCGGTAGTTTTGTTTTGTTGTTCGACGACTGGGTAAATAAAATGGGATTGGTGTTTACTTCAAGCTCGCAAACTTGATTTAAAGAATTGTTACCACCACCCGCGCAAACAATTATTGTTAAAACAAACTTTATTCCTAAATTTCATTAAATTACGATAGAAAATTTGGTGCACGTTACAAAACTTTAGCATATATAAAGATATCCCAGTTGCAAATAACTTAATATTATTACTATTTTGCGTACAGTGTAAATTCATATTAAACTGTCCTCCGTCAACTTTTATATTCCAACGTTTTCATTTTGTGACTGATTAAGGCGGAAATAGAATAATTATCATTTCTTCATTAACTTCAATTTGACTTCGTTTTTGAACATACCGTCTAAAGAAATTTAAATTGACGGTATTTGTCTATCAGTCAAATATCTAAATCGAAACAACGTGTTCATGTTTCCCACAACCAAAATATGAAACAAATGGCACATGTTTAGAAAATAATTATTTTCAGTTCGTTGTTAGAGTGCTACTCAATGTTTGGTATTAGGACGATAATCTGGGTCACAGACACATAAACACAGCGTAATGTGCTCGTCAGTACCCGCATGAATGTATTCAAAGAACGCCTCCAAAATGACCTATGTCCTGCATAATAATTTTCGAATTCGACATTTTCTAGTACAAACACCGAAAACGTAAACAAAACTTTATTTATTGTCTTCATTATTTGTATGATTGTATGACTAGTGCGTAGCCAGAGTGTATGGATTTACAGGAGTGACAGGTGTTCAGAAATAGTTGTAATTCTCCATTTTCGTGAACTTTAGGATACATTAAAATCCACTGTGTTAGTATCATGTTCCGACACGGCAACCATAGCGTTGGTAACATGTACATTTTTGGTACCATAATGTTTGTATCGGGTACTGAAACAATATCCGTAGTGTTGGTACAGACTTAGTATATATATATATATATATATATATATATATATATATATATATATATATATATATTAATATATTAAGTTCGCTTTGATGTCGCTTTATCAAAGACTTTATATGAAGTTAGTTTCACTACTGCAGAATTACAAATTCGTATAAGAGAATGTGCCGTCTTATTTCCCCACATTCCTCATCCAACTATATAGTGCGTAAAGGGCGTAATACCGGCTTCTACTGATGAGTCGCCAGTAGGCACGAAAGGGAACCAATTTTTTTATTAGGTGCGCATCACCTATTACACAATTGCATACATAAATTGAGTCTCCGCCTCAAACTGTAGCATGCAACTTGACAGTATGACTGAAACTACATACTATCCGCGTATACTGGTCGCGGATATTTTGCATATGCTTTGACACTCGAAATATTCTTCCTAAAATTTTATAGTAGTATTTTGGAATCATTATTGTGCTACGCGTAGAGACTTCAATTCTATTTTCAAAAGTATCTATAGAAATGTTTGAGTAGTTTTTACATATTTGTATTCAGTTTGGATTGTGTTACGGTTTTTGCATAGCCAGTAATGGCTAGTAAAAACCAAAATTTATTTTTAACTTTTAACTTCACGCATCCTTATGCATACCTGTTTTATAAAATTTAGTCAGTTGGATCCGGGCACATATCTTGTAACTGAATATACATATATTAAGAATAAAGTAGTACTTTATAGCATTCGTTGATATTCAATTCTCCGGACGTTATATTTTATTAACTGTATCCTAATTTAGCTTATTGCTAATATAAAGCATTTGTGAGAATCTTTGTTTTTGTGCCAAACTGAATACGACTGGAATTAAATTTCTGTAAATAATACATTAATGAATTCCTATGTAGAAATTAATCATAGTTAGAATAATAAACTATATTTCGAGACTGATACAGTTTATCGCAAAAATATTTACGATGCATCTTAGTAATTAAACATATACTCTTCTACATGCGTATTTTTATATCTGGCTGTATATGGTTTAAAAAATTATTCAAGCTTTTTCTGCTGCTTTCATACGAATACCATGTTAATATTAGCTGGTTTTCTCCTTTGGTTAAGAAATTTTACAGTATTTCGTCTCAGTTCATGCGCAAAAATGCAAATAAAACGCCAAAGTTGTTGCTTCCTGCTAATATATTTCTTGTTTTTCAGATGTATGATCTCAAACTTAATTAAACAAATATTTATTTTTTGAAAACAAAACTAACGGAGCTAAAGAAACTGCTGTCTGAACACAAGCTCTCTATCAAAATCAGTAGTCGTTCATGTTGTTTTCTAGACTAGAATTATAATTTATTTTCTCGACTGTTTCTAATCAATGTTCCTAATAATATTTGCCGTTGCTCCAGCGTAATTCCTTGCATTTTCCTGAACTTATATCTACCTATGTGTCAGCATTTTCAGCTAATTATATATTGAATTTGTCGCTTTAACCTTCCTGTCTATGGTATAAGCACTCAATTACATGTAAAGTGGGCTCCTTTAATCAAAAATGCATTAAGCTCTCAATAATTACGTTACTTTAAAGTAATATTTTGAGCGCTAAACTACCTAAGAATACTATGTATTCATTCCTTTATTTTTATATTTAAAATTTATTTATTAGTAACAAAATTCCTTCATATGGTTATATTATAATTGCATATAAGCTAGTTATAGTATCAAGCAATACTATTTCGATTCGAATGCTACATATCAGATTCACAAAAATCCGACCTCGAAATGGTAAAAATTAATAGATTAACTGTCCGCACAGAATACGGGGCAATTAAATTCTTTAAGAGATAAAATGTACGTACCATATTTTTAGCAAATTGTCACATGCGTATCTACACTAATTAATTCTTGTAAAATTTAAATTGATTATTTCGAATTATTCATAGGTGTATTCCAATAAGAGCAAATTTTCAACAGTTCTCGAGATTATTTGCAAACAAAAAGGTATAACCTTCTTGGTATGATGCGTTATTATCTACATTTATATTTAATGCGTTCAACTACATATCGGATCGATTTCACCTTGCAAATTAAATATAAAAATCGACATAAAAGGTGCAAATCAATTTTTCAGATAGAGCTCATTTTAATAGAAAATTTGCGTTTTCATCTAATGCATTATTTCATTTACTACTACCCTCTACAGAAATTCGCTTAGAATGTCATTCCAACTCCAAGAGACCGGAGAATTTGCTACAAGCTAAAATGTTATTTTCTTTCCAGAACACAACGAAAGACGATTCACTTTAACAAAATCTCAGCAAAAGTTAGATTTTGAACAATGAATATTTGATTAAGCATTGCACTGTAAATTAAGATTTAATTTACTGTATTTTCTGGACTAAAATGTACTCTTCAAAAATTAATTTTCCTTAAAAATCGGCAATGCATTTGCACATTAAGAGTGGATAAACCTGGCGGGAGAAAATTATGAAATGAAGTATTGTAAATATCTGAAACACCACATGGTACCATTCTATTCTGATGAAATATATTTCAATATAAACCTTTATTACCATTTATGATAAGAAAAGCAGTCATTGTACTTTGTCTTTCGTACCTACCACTCACTATTTACGATTTCATCACATTACTGCAGGTACGTATTTAACATTAGTTGTATACAATTTGTTTATTAAATTTAGAATTAATTAAGTTTTTTAATAATTTTTAGGTGCCTATTAATATCGTGAATAATAAAAGTTTTCCTAAAAATGTGTTCAAAATGTGTCTTATATGTAAAAACAGATACGTTCATAAACTGTTGGCCTCATATCCAAGTGATCTATATGGTTATTGAAATGCGAAAAATAAAATCATGAAGTTTACTAAAATAAAATGGAAATCACGGCTTTTTTGGCTGAGATTTTCGTGACGATATAAACAATGCTATAGGAAAATTTTACTATATGTTTTAATTTATTATTATAATATGTCACAAACACTTTTTCATACAATATTAAGCGTCTTTAATGTTTCAGGCCGCATTCGGCTAATTATCAACAATCGTTCCTTTCATATAGTGCATTTATAATTTTAAGAAGAAAAATGCTATGAAAATCAACAAACCGGTAAGAGTAAATATTGATTTTTCTTGCGAAAAATATTTTAAAACCAGAGTATGAAATTTCTTGTACCGTTTTAAAAATGTCATTTAATATGCGTTAATTTTCACAACACATCAGAAGACTCTGTAGGATATGTGAAAGCCAATGTGTTGCAAACTAGTGAGTCTTTTAGCAGCTGTATTATACTGTTTTTCAAATGCATAAAACCTCATTCTCAGTAAGATTTGGGCATCGGAAATCTTCTTGCATTTTCAACCACTCTCTTCCTGATCTGAAAAATATCAGTTATTCTATTGTGAAATGTTTCCAGATTCTACCCTGATGGAGTGTAATGCGTACAAATATTTGTAAAGAAAATTAACTTTCATGTTTACGTGGTTCGATAAGTCAAATAGTTGCCATTCTTCTTTTGCAAGGTAGTAGGAATATGCTGTCCTTAATAGTGAATACAATAATCATTGTCTCTCTCTATCTTTCTTGTGCTTTTTGAATCATTTGTATATAATTTTGTGGTTGACCTGTCTTACATATTAGTAAATTTAGCACATATTATACCTTAATATTTTGCAAAAAATCCAATGAATAACAGGTGTATTCTCTTCAATGGGAACTGGCACTATCTTCCAAGTCCGCGATATAGTTAATCAATACATGTGACAAATTTACATGGTGCACAATTTTACACCTGGTGTATATCTTAACTTTTGCACATCATTCTAGCTCTGTTTCTATTAACTTTTTACTAGGCATGCCATGCCTAATACATACATTCATTCCAGTAAACTCCACGAGTATTAGTTTAATTCAATATAAACAAACAAAACAAGAATAAATGTTTTTTTTTTAAAACATGAAGAAACGAGTTTTATTTTTAATGAACGATTTAAAATAATTGAAATGGATTTTTGGGATAAATTCATGAATCTAAATCAGCGGTAACGAACCATTCAAGAGTGCAGAGCAAACAGAAAATTCGTGATTCCACTAGAGCTTCAGGAGCACCTTCGATACGACCATCTATATCAATGATCAACGCATAGAAACATAAAATACCTTAGTTTCACTATAAATAAATTCAACCACAACAAAATGGCATAAACAGAAACACCATCATGGACTCATTCGGTCTAACGTATCACCCGGAGATGGAAGAGCATCAAAGAAAACAAAATAGGCTCACTTGAAGTTTCACGTTTATCTACGATATTTCCACTGAAAAAAGCAACGCCTATCTTGTGTGACCTGATTAAAAATCAGTTTCAAATTTTCTTGTGGACACTAGTTATCTTAAAGACCTCATATTTGCATTTACAATGCCGTGTAATTCAAATTCGAAGTTTAATAGTGTAACTATAGGAAGCTATATTGCAACTCTTCTGGCAGATATTTACATGCACATTCTTGATCAAAAGAGCCTGAAAACATAATTGACCAGTAAATATTTCAAAAAGGTATATTGCTCATCCCAGAAGAATGAAATCCGGCCGAAATCATAAAACAAGCCAATAAAGATTATCTATCCACTACAAATATTCTTAGGTAGAGCAAGAAACACATTTTCCTACTTAGACACCCAATTCACTGGAGAAGCAAATGGTGATATGTCACTGAAACTACATAGAAATTTTACTTTAACTGTAAAATACGTTCATGATAAAATAGGTGTTTCAAAATTTCAAATATGAAACATTTTGAACAACCTAGGAAATCAAAGATCTCATCTTAGCACAAAATTGAGAAAAATCTATGCTATCTGAGAACACATGTCCTAATGAAACATTAAACCGAGCATTTCGTGGATGTCAAAATCGAACTACGTAAAAAATATTTTCTTAGAAGTTACCTTCCATTCATCATAATTGTACGGCGATTAAAGCGAATAACATAGTGCATATTCAATGTTCAAAAGTCAGCATCACTTTCAGCACACAGATAATCATGTGGTTGGATAGTAAGAATCAGTTGCAAATTCTCTCCAAATCCTTAATAGGGAATACATTTTAATTAACGTTCGGAATATATATTGAACTTACCAAAATGCAAGTAATAAACAGAATCTAATCATATTCACCTCAGAAACTGAATAAACACTGTCAGAAGCATCAGCTACTTCTAAGCACAGATTTGACGAATTATTCAGCTAAACCGAAAAAATAATATATAGAGTCCTTTACATAAAGTATCAAGTACCCGGCCTAATCATTCATAATATCCACCAAAATGTTATTTTACTCGGCTAGCTGCGTGTAACGCCCCGGCCAATGAAATGACTTACGACGATACTAAGTAGATCAAATAAAGTTTCAGAGAGAGCAATTACTGTGGATGGCCTTTAAAAGGGTCAGAGAGACATTCATCGGGAAATTCCGTGAGTGGTTTTGCATGCTTGCAGCGTGTAAATGCTTAGAAGTCCTTATAGACACTAGCTCTGTCTATCCTGGTCGTTGGCTGGTGATCCTCTGAGTCGATGCACTTAAATGAATAGAACTGACGAAGCAGGATGTGTGATTTGCTGTTCGACGGCCTTAACTAGTCTTGTTGAAGATATGCGACAACACCGAGATGGCTGACACACGTAGAACTCCGATTATTAGATGAACGATTATGTATGACAAGGTGCACAGCAACAAGACGATTAGCGTGACTGAAGTCTAGTTAAATTTGGGGCACAGCGTGATAAACGCAAGCAGAACTGTCGGCGTAAATTGTCAGAGCAGCAGGGAAGGTGATATCAATCACAGGTAGCGAGAAGAGCAGAACTTGTTGTGTGGTATTTGCATCACGCTTATATAGATGCGAAATTGCACGTAATTGGTTAACGGGTGTTTTCGCATTCTCATTAGTCAAGAGTATTAAATTTTGAATTTATGTTTGACAAAATGTCGGCGAAATAATTTGAGCCGTTACATATGAATCATACAAACTAGGAACACTCTTATTTACCTGTTCTGTTTTGTGAATAACACAGGCTAAATTTCAGTTATTTTGTTTCTTGAAGTTATTTCGGTGGACATAGGCGGCTGCCTCTTTCAATTCACCTATCATAAGCAATTCTAAAAAAAGCAAAATGAAGTAGGAACTGCTGCGCAAACGACATCACTGTCTTCATTAACATTGATAGAAATTGCACAATAACGTGAGCAAATGACATGGGAATCTACACAACTTCTGCTTAAAGCAGAGTAAAATATAGATCTAATGAACAATGTAACACGAATGAAAACATTCCATGCGACATCATACATACGCTAAAATGCCAACTAAGCAAATGCCTTGATTAATCTCAATCCAAATATACAAGAAATACCTTATCCCATACCTAGCATTGTAATGTATTAATGATGAATCTAACGCGCTCAGAGACACACACACAGACACACATACATTCATTAAAATACAGGATAATAAACCACCATATGGAATTAGAAATAAAACTGAAAATAAGACCTTATCAAATGAACACCAAAAATTTATAAAACTGATAGATTTCACTTCCACAACAAAACCTACCTATGCTTACCATAAAAATACAATTTGCTAATAATGTGTTTTATTTTCCTTTATATATATATATATATATATATATATATATATATATATATATATATATATCATGTACTCTCATTATAATATTATTAAATATATTTTCTGCAGACGTCAGGGTAACTGTCTGATAATAACAGAACGGAAATGGTTATTTGGTACTTTAAGACGAAAGCGACACTCAAGAGGTTCTACTTGAATGGTAGAAAAGTGCGTGCAACGCACTCGTTTTTGGGGAAAATGATAACTTGCAAATCTGAAAGAAATTCTCGCTGGTGTAAATCCTGGCTTGGCAAATTTTTAAGCAACTTCACGTTTTCCTAATTATGATAATATCTATCTAGTATGTGCATTGCTTGTGCCAAATTGTGCTATTTTTAGTCTATGCAGCCAAGATATACGTTAATTTATATGTCTGTTCAGCTTTCGTTATTCTGTTTGCACTTTGATGAACAATAACAAATTTTTCGCGGCCAACTCCTGTTTATTTTTTTACTTTTGTGTTTAATGGGTATTTTAATCGAAAATGCAGACAGTTGTCGGCATTTTCAACAGCTATAATTAAACAGATTGCATCCTTTCTGACGAAAGCAGGCAATGAGTATGACGTAGAAATGTGTGTAGTGTTCGAATTTCGTTCCGTATGTCTTAATGGTTCTCTACGTTGCTTTCTGAAAATAGATTACATTTTGATTTAAAAATAAGTTATTATAAATTGCGAATTTTACAATATATATATTCTTATAATTAGGAAAACACAAATATATATATATATATATATATATATATATATAATATATATATATATATATTATTTCTTGCCATCAGTGAGGGTACATTATAAGATCAAAAATCAACAGAGTTAATTATTAAACGTTTAGCTGATCTTTAATATGTTTCTTGTGTCCAAGATTTCAACAGGGCGGAATGCATAACAGTTTTTGAAGAGTAAACGTATTTTGGAGCATCTCTGTAAAAACTTCAGTCATTGACCATGTTATACACTTAGTTACTACAAAAATGAAAAAAAATCGTTTGTCCATACCAATCCTCGCTATAGATTAATGAGACTTCAAAAATTCAAATGTGTGCGATGCACATGACATTTTTGCTCAGAAGCTGTCACTATGCAGTTGAACTTTGGAAGTATATTTTTTATAAACCAAAATCTTAATGTGCTAGAAAGAAAGAAATTATTTCCCTGCGCACCAACGGTTTGCAGTTTATCTTATATGACACATGCCATTAAATTGAGGTTAACTAATAATTCAAGGTAAGACAACTACATTAGGTTTCATTTTGAAGAAATTTCATTTTAATTAACTGTCATCTGTCATGCATGTCACTCAGATGTCGTTTGACACTATTACGGAACTAGCAAAACAATGTAATTAATCAAAATACGCAATAATAAGTAGGCATTCGAACTGGAAGGACATAGTATCGCATTGAGATTTTCTTGTACTTAATCCAATATACTCGTTGTCACTAGAAAATTTGTCATGAAAGCAAAGACTATAATGAGAATAGAAGCTGCGCAGCAAAATAGAATTTATTTAATTTTCAATTAATTTAGATCGAATTTAATTTCAACCATGCATTATTTTTAAATTTCATCATAATGGACACATTTTACGAGATTGCTAAATATTTGTATTTTTTTCTAAATTAACATATATTGTTTCAATGTACGCTAAACTAGTAAGCTCTGTGAGATAATATTGTTTTAAGCAGTCTTAAATCAACTCCTATACTTCATAGGAAATCTTATTATTCCATTATTGCCGTAGTTAATAAGAGTTCGTGCTCAAGTAACCCTTGGCAATAACCAAGTTAAATAAAATCGAAGCTGTTTTCCAATCAGTGTTCTCCTTTTGCGAGCATCAGTAACAATTCTGCCTAGATTCTAAGTTTCAAAGCTGTATTGAATTTAAATATGTCATTTTGTTATCTATTGTATAATTTTAGATAATGCACGAATTGGGAAATATGCCTAAAGGGAAGGTAAATTCAGATACTTCACTGTTACAAATATGTTCACTGATAGTAATGTTCAAGTTTGCCGCCGGAGATGATAATTTTCGCATTAACTGCTTACAAATGAAATATCGGCAATTATATTTGTGAAGGTTTAATTTACGCTGAGCTCACAACAATCTGTTTCCTCTTTTACCTACAGAAGCGAATCAGGACATTATTTGTTTATCGTGTTTAATATAGCCTTAATTAATTGATTATTTGACATAAAGAACATTTAATTGATCTCTTAAAACAATAATTCTAGTCGCGTTTGGTTTCGTGGGTTCTCTGAAAATCTTTGCCAGCTTCTCTATGCACGTGTATAATTTCTCATGACGAATGCACTGGTGGAAATAGTTTCTATTAAGTTTATTGCAAATTTGCGTATTTTGCCTCCCTTAATTTGTCCATTCAACTTAAAATCAGAACAATGAACGTTTGCTGACACTAGAAATTCCAGAAGCAAAATAAATCTCAAATGCGATTCCATTAACTTATTTTGTTTCAAAATTTGAAAACAACATGGAGAAAATGCACAATCGCATAATTGGAAAAAAGTTATTTGTAGGGTAAACCCGTTAGATTTGCACCACTAATCTATGGGAATGGTAGGAAATGTCTTGTTTGAAGCAGTTTGAAATTATCAAAACATTAGTTACAAGCCAACATTTTAATAGGGATAAATTTATCCTTAAAATGATGTGTTTTAATGAAACTTAATATTTAAAAAAATTAGGGAAGTTCTAAGAGTAAAGCATTGAAACTATAAAGAAGTTAATAATTAAACAAACATTGGTTGCACGGGCGGTGATAATAATTACAATTATCAAGGTTGCGATCTTGATATAAACACCTGGCCCAATATGTGCATAAATTTGTCAGTATAAACTAAGAATTGTATAGTATATAAATGCAATTCATTCAGTTGACCGGTTTCGTTCTAATTGTGAATTCACCACGTTCTGTCCAGAATTTTCCGCGGACAGGGATCGAACCTAGACACGTCTGCTTCAGAAAATGCTGGTTTAACCACTGAGCACTACTGAGCAAAACTCTACCTACAAGAATTTATATCGTGGAAAGGGATTTCATGAACAAAAAGAACCCGTATTAAACTAAATTTTAATGGCTAAGCAATAGATATTTGACTTTCCAAAGAATAAATGATAGCTGCGCACAATACATTTAACATTAGTTAATATTAAATGTATAGTAAATTATTATTACAGGGGAGCTCTGCACAGCTAAACGGATGTTTTGTGCCTTAAACATGCTGACGAATCCTTGTTTTGAATACTTCGTATGAAAATATTATATGACATTTATGGATTTAATGGAGTAACAGGTGTTCAGAAATGGTTGCAATCCTCAATATTTGTCAACTTTAGCATACATTGATATCCATTGTGATGGTACCAATTACCGACACGATAACGGTTGTCTTGGTACCATAATTTTGGTATCGGGCACTGATATAATAGCCATAGTGTTGTTAACATTTGCAGAACTGGAATATATATTATGTTTGATAAGTCTGATTTGAAGTCGCATTATCAACGTTAGCATCACTATTGCAGGTTTACACATTCGTATAGGAGAATGATCCGTCCTATTTCCCCACATTCCTCGCCCAAATATAAAGTGGTCAAACGGCGTAATACCTGCTCCTACTGATGAGTGACCAATAAACACGAATGATGAAATGTTCTACATAGTTTGCCGACAAGTAACTTGGTCAATATATAAGTAAATGTTGTCTTGTATAATGTTTTAGATATAAAATAGGCAGAATAGCTTCTTTCAACGGCTTTTTTGAAGTTCATTTGAATGCATTAATCACTAATTAAAAAAATTCCGAGGAAATTTTATGAGCAAATTAGTATTCTTAATTATTAGAACAACTACGATATAAACAATGGTATACACAGGTCAGATTAATTACCAGCGCGCTAACAGATATATTCGACTTAATGTCACGTGATTTCTTAAGAAATATATATATTACTCGAAATGAGTAAATTTTTCACTCCTGATCCTATATTTTTAGTAATATTTTGGTTAGTGATGAATGATTTTTGCCAAAAATGGGATACAGACTGTCATTTACGCATTATTCCATGCGATTTGAGTAACAAGTAAGGTATGTGAGAACATGAATCAAATGCCAAATGCAAAACGATATAAAATATTTATGCTGAATTTATGATATATAGATTTCCCTATACTTCCCACATTCCTACTAGTGACGTCCTGCTTAAAATATTTACCACTTAATTCTTCATTTCTCAATTTCCGAAATATATGGAAAAGGTTTACAGATAATCAGTAAAGCAAATCTCTCGATATCCGTAAATGCCAAATAAGTACATAATTAAATAGAATTTATAAAACAAATTGAATTTTTATTTGCAAAATTATATAAAAACAATCTTTGCAATATAACGACGCTGGATTTTCTCATAATATCAAAATTGTATGTTAAAAGGTTCATACGGTGAAGATAGAAAACGTGTGAACAAAAAATTTGAACCCAAGCTACTTTTTGTTAAATTCTATTTTAAGTTGTGTATGAAAATTTTCAAGTAATCAATTCATTTTACAATTTGTAGTTTTTTATTTGGTCTAAACTTGAATGTATTTTTACAAAATCTTTATTTGCGAAGCTGCAAGATTTGTTCAAATTATAAAGAAGAAAATAGAAAAGGTTATTAGCAATAATGCTGTATGATTTTTTTATGATATCCATAAAAAAACCCTTTGACTTTAAAAAATAATTTGTGCTTATTAATGGCCAGAAATTATTCGAAACACCTTGTGTGTCTGGCAATAGGACGATACACTGATGTTAAAATTCGGAAATCTATTTAATGTTTTCACGGTGGTTGGCAATATATACCAAAATAATTATCACTAATTCGCATAATTCGCGAGGTTGCGCTTACTGCTTTGTTCTGTCCTGTTTACATTCTTTAGTGCCGAGGAATGCGTACGGAAATTTGTTTTTTCAATGTTTAGATCCGATATAGAGCTTGAAGATCTTGAAGAAGTCGGCAGTGATGAGTTTATAGCTTTTGAAGAATGAGAGTCTAAAGATGAAGAAGAATGCGGATTTAACGATTTGCTGCTTAAATATGAATCGTCATTTCGCGATAGGTCATCGTGACTATACGTGTATCCGTCATCTACCGAGGCACTTGGCTGTAGCTGTTTTGTTTTGTTGGTAGGAAGCTTTTGTATTTTCTCGGGTACCTTTTCCAAACACTGCTCCACATATCGAACGCCATAACACTGATTACTTTTATAACCTCTTTTGTTCTTTTTAGAAAGCAATTCTTTGTCGTCAATAGCCACGGAATCTGATGAGGCTGCAGCATCACGTTTCGATTTGGAGGAAAACGCCGAAAGCATGATGGGCTGCGATGACACATTATTTCGGGGAACAGCAAGTCCTCCAGACATAACGGTGACTGCTTCAATTGCAAACAAGGGACCACATGTTGGAGCTGCCGGCCATTCTCTGTAGACTATCAGGTAGACGTGTGAAAATACAAGACCTGCAATCAGCAACAGGCACAGACCAAAACTCAAGCAGCCAACACCAACAGGTAGAATGGTTCTAGAATTTTTTTTTAAATGTAAACACAATTTACATCGATAATGTACAACTTCAATATCAAACTTGTAACAAAGTATAATTAAAAATATAATTTGAAAATTATGCCAGTCAACATTACATCGTGTTTAACTGTTTCAGTTTAAGCTGTGTGAACTCTACCAAAATTAAAGCTGTCAATTCACTACTTTCCGACTTTCAAGGTTCTGGCCTTCCAGCGTAACTTCATTTACGCAACAATTACAACGTGTTTGCTAATAACGTTTATACGCGTATTCTTAGATAGAATGATTACTTTATTGATAAATAGAATAAAAGAAAGGGAAATAATTATTTATCTGAGAAATGGACCAGAAGTCACAAATTGCGACGTTGCGAATGGAAATTGCCTTCTTCAATTTGTGCGTAAAATTTGTGATTTAATCAAATAGTTGACGAAAGCGGATTAATTTATTCAAAGCTTTATTTTGTATACTTTTGAACTGATAAGAAAGGACAGCGCTATTTTTTACCATTTTGTTTTAATTGAAATTTCCCTAATTACTTGGATTTCTGTTTGTTTACAAATTATTAAATAAGGCTAGTATAAAATTATCTTTCTTCTAATTACCAATTTACATATAAAATTTTGTAATTGCTAAAACACCCATGCAAGAATTTTCAAGATGGTTCACTTATTATCAAAACCCTTATGAAACTGTAACCCAAGTACAGAATGAATGCATTATTAAATTTTTTAAAGTTAAATGTTTGAAAAATGTAAATTTATTGATGCTAGTCAAAATGTAAATCATTGTAAAATAATTGCTTTGTGAATGACGACACTAAGTTCGCAGTTTTGTATGGCTAGTAGAATCATTCAAAGGTTAGATTAAGTGAATCCTCGTATGAGCAGTTACTTTACTTCTAGTTTTATCATATTTATTTAAATTTTTATAGTTAAAGTCACGGGGAAACGATGGTAATGTGCTGCACTTTGCATTGACGTGAATTTCGGCTCATATGTTGATTTTTATGTTTGAATTAAACAATGCAGTGTTATCGAGCCATGTAAAACATAATTGACCCAATGTTGATTATGCAAATGTTTGATTTATCAAAACCATATACGTGCTAAAAATTATGTATTTGGTGTTGCGCATCTAATAACATATTAGTTAAAATATGACCAGAAGGATAAACCAAACACAGCATGAACGGAAAGTATAATCTCGTTCACAGTCGTATTGTGCTAACTGGCGACTCATCGGTAGGAGCCGGAATTATTCCATTTACCCTGTATAAATTAAGGTTAGCAATGTGGGAAAATAGGACAATACGATCTCCTATACGAATGTGTAAAACTATTGTAGTGAAGCTCTCTTCATATAACGTCTTCGACAATATGACTTCAAATTTAACTCACTATATATATTATATATGGATCCTGTAAATAGTAACAACACTATGATTATAGTGTTATTACCTGATACCAACATTATGATACCAAAAAGGTTCATGCTACTAACCCTATGATTGCCGAGTCGGTACAAGGTACCAACAAGATGGATTTCGATTTATGAGAAATACAACTATATCTGAACACCTGTTAATCCAGTAAATTCATACAGACAGGGCTTTATCGACATCAGTTTTCACATTTAGCGGTAATCATTTCATCATTCGTTTAACTATATATAACTAGATTCTGTTTTGAAGGAGAACTAACAGGTATATGCAATTGTGTGTTAGACGTTGCGCACCAATTAACAAATTAGTTCAAATATGACTAGTAGGATAAACCAAAGACAGAATGAGTATAATCTGAACTAAAATTTTTGATTGAAATTTAAAAGGAAGAAACTTGATATTTAAAGGAACACCAACACAACCGTAGAGCTGATGGCACATTGTTTAGTTCAAACAACCACAAGAAAATGTTTGGACCCTTAAATATTTTAAATTCTACAGTTATTATCGCTTGAAATGAACGAATGAATAGACAGCATGCTAAATTTTAGTTCGGTCGAATTCCATATATATATTTATATATATATATATATATATATATATATATATATATATATATATATGCATTATATATATATACATATATATATATTAATATATATATATATATGAAGCTGCTCCTGACAAATTTATGCACATAGTGGAATAGATTTTTATCAAGATGGTTGTCTTGATTTAAATAATTGTTATCAACGTCCGAGCTAACAATGCTCGTTGTATTATACAATTGTTCAATTCAATTCCACTTCCCCAGATATTGTGGTTTCTGTTCTATAATGAGAGATTGAGATGGGATATTATGGAAATTTAGTTATAAAGGAATGCACAATGGGATCCACCTGAAGGAAGAACTAAGCAATAAACATTAATTAATTGTATATATTACAAAGCAGGGTGGCTCAGTGGTTACAGAAACAGATTCCGAAGCAGTCGTACCGAGGTTCGAGCCTTGTCCGCAGCAAATACGTGATGAGCTACCAATAATGACGAAATCGGTCTACTGGAAAAACAACGCTTAGTTTTTACTGACTAATTTATGCATGTAATTGGGTTTATGTTAAATCAAGATCGGAAACTAGATTAAAATAAATAAGGTTATATCTGTTGGTTATACTGCTAATGGCATGTCAATCTGGTCCAATTTTTACCTAACTTAATACTAGTACGCAATAGGAAAATAGGAATGTTCGGGTGCTGAGATCTTATCCTTTAAATTTAAGGCTAGTTGCAGTTTTTTACAATAAACTTTAGTTTTTTATTAACATCCGATGTGTCATTGCTTGTGAGTTTGCTTAGAAAATATTTCGGAATTCGCTTTCTTTTTAAAGATAAAATGTAATTGTAAAGTTCGTTGGCTGATTGTGCATTTACAGAAAATTAGTGATAGTTTATCATTTTTGCTTGAATTTAAAGATTTTTCGGCCTATCTATGTTAGTTTTAGCACTATCAGCTCTTTGTCTTGACATACATCCGAACAGATAATCATTATTCTGCCATTTAATTTTCGTTCCAAATTCATTTTTGGAAGTGATACCTGGGTTAAGTATATATATATATATATATATATATATATATATATATATATATATATATATATATATATATATATATATATATATATAGAAAGACAAAACAAACAGGGAATATAAAGGTAGAGAGAAGAACAAAAAAGAGAACAACTAATCTTTTGTGTGAATCACCTCCAGATCAGGCTCAATGCCCGATCATGCATTTTCTGCTGGAATAAATCATGTTGCAGTTGGTTTCTACACAGAGCTTCAAAAATTACTTGAGCGAAAGAACATTGCAACTTAAACGCCTGTTTCTGTTCAAATGACGAATACATGTCTGTAATGCGCAAGATGTCAACAAATGTGCACGAGATTATACTTTCCGTTCATGCTGTTTTAGATTATCCTTCTGGTCATATTATAACTTATTTGGTACTAGGTGCGCAACACATAACACATAATGGAATAAATATTAGTTCTCCGCCACGAACAGTATCTAAATGTTATATATTTAATTGAATGATGTCATAATTACCACGAAATGTGTTAAACGGAATCGATCAACGGCAGTGTGTACGGATGTTCTGGAGTAATATGTGTTCAGAAATAGTTTTAATTCTCAATTTTGGTGAACTATAGCATACATTGAATTCCATCGTGTTGGTACCATGTAACGAATCGGCAACCTTAGTGTTATTATCATGTATACTTTCGGTACCATAATGCTGGTATCGGGTACTGTCACAATAGCCATACTGTTGAGTTCGAAAAAGATTAAGTATTGCAATATGGTTTAAAATGTATAACGTAGAGTTTATATCATACACACGATAAACATAGATGCATATAGCAAGTGCCAATGATTATATCGCTATTCAGTCGATTGGAATTGTTGGTTATTAGTGGAAGTGCATCTAAGACGAACGGTAACATACTTGACTACAAGACCTATTGAAAATGTGCAAAATCTTGAACATCGAAATATAATCAATATCGTTAAATCATCTAATAACTTGGATAAGTCACAAATAACTTGTTGTATTAAATTAAATATACCAATTATTCAATCTAGAAACACTTGACGTCTGATTTCGGTAACATCTTTTCTGCATAAATCCGTGCCACTGGTCAGCAGGAAATGTAACCAAAACTAGCAAGTATCACTGCGTTTCAAAATTCGTATTTTTAAAATTTTTGTTATACTTTTCTCTGTCAAAATTGCAGGGAGTGCGAGAAAATATTGAAGTATAATTTATTTATGGAAATATGATATTTTAAAATTAATTAATAATTAATTGTTTTTTTTTATTATGGATAAAGTCAGTATTGCACCTGTTACTAAAGGCAATTCATTAAATAGACCGGTTTCATCCTTAATGAATACCCTTCTGGTACTGGCCAGCATTTGCCGAGGACGGGATACGAACGTAGCACATTTGCTTCGGAGTTTGTGAGTTTCTATCTACTACACCACCCATGCCACATATTACACGCAATTTGAAATGATGCACCAAATTTTAATTTTGATTAGTCCTTCCTCCAAGCTGAACCTATTTGGAACCTCTTTATACACGAATTTCTAAAGAAATACTCCCGATCTCGCATTATACAGAAAAGACCATGCCACTTGTGGAAATAATACCAATTTGAAATATCGTGGCAGGATTTTTATTATTTTTATACTATCAGAATGGACTCAATATTGCTTAAGGTGGCAAAGTCAATTTATTCATTATGCCGGTTTCGTTCTTATTGGAAACTCTTAAAGTTTTGTCCGAATTTGGTGTGGTAGGGGTGCTAACCTGGGCACATTTGCTTCAGTGTCTGTAACTAACAACTGCTGTAAAGGCTAACCATAAGCTATAAATTTGTATATTAATTCAAGTATACAGCACGGTTGTGCAGTTCATAGAGTCATAGACTTCAAAGCAAATTTGCCCCAGGTAGTATCTTGTTCGCTGTAAATGTTAGACCGTACCGGTAGAGTTCCTAATAAAAATAAAATCGGTCTACAAGAGGAATTGCCTTTGCTACCTTAGGCAATATTGAGTCTTATTCATAATATATATATATATATATATATATATATATATAATTTTAGTCGTAATCTGTGAATGTTAAATATAAAGATACATTTTTCAGGACCCTCTTTTACTAAGGATGGCCAGTCGGATATGTTTACAAATAAATTCAACAGTTTTAATAAAGCAAACTATTTAAAAAACGATTTTATGATCAATGATAGACAACGAAGTTCAGCACGTTTCCTAAGCATAATTATGACTTCGTTAATGAAACGCAATTTAAAACAGTAAAAAACATTGACCACTTCTAAATTTAACAAATCAAAACAAAATCCCTGAAATTAAAAGTATTTCTAAGAAAATACATTATACATTATTGCGCAATATTGAAATTCACAAATTTCATTAACAGCGAAAAGCACACTTTAAAGTGTAACCTAGAATTTATATATATATATATATATATATATATATATATATATCAAAATATTATTTTTTGCAAAAAAGACTGTGGCTTGTTCTACAGTTGAATTGGAACAGGAATATATTTTGATTAAAATTGAAAAAGGATATGTTTAAAATTTTCTTAATTTATAAGAGTAACTTGTTTAAAAAATTTAGTAGATAATACGTGTTTTCGTTCAAATAACGTGTTCTGTCTGGACGCATAGACCTTCAATGTATTCTTATAAGAGTTGTAGTAAGGTCGGCTAAAAATGCATTAAAATGATGCGTGAAAATGTTTTCGAATTGCTTATTTTTCATTTCTTATGGGAAGATCAGACAATGAGCGTAATTAAACAAGAAAATCCGTTTGGCTGTGTATACGTTGTGGTCTAGTTTATTTACTTGTCGAGCAATTATGTATTAGGTGTTGCGCACCAAGTAAAAAATTAGTTCAATTATGATAAGGAGGATAAACCAAAGACAGCATGAACAAAAAGTATAATCTCGTGCACAATCGTTCGGTACTTACTTGCGACTCATTAGTAGGAGCCGGTATCGCGCCCTTTACCCACTATATATTTAGGTGAGGAATTTGGGAAAATAGGATGGTACAATCTCCTAAACGAATGAGTAAACCTGCAAAAGTGAAGCTAAAATCATATAAAGTCTACGACAATGCGACTTCAACGCTAACTCACACTATATAATATATATACGGAGCCTGTAAAGGATACTAACACTATGGCTATTATGTCAGTAACCGATACCAAAGTTATAGTACTGAATAGGTACATGGTACTTAAATGATGGATAACAATGTATGGTTTAGTTCACCGAAATTGAGAATTAAATCTATTTCTGAACATCTGTTATTCCAGTAAATCCATACACTCTAGCCATGATCGATATCATTTATCACATTTCGCGGTAAGCATGACATCATTCAATTCAATATATAACAGCTAAATACTGTTTGTTGCGGAGAACTAACATATTTGAAAGTATGTATTAGGTGTTACGCACCTAGTAACAAATTAGTTCAGTTATGACCAGAAGGATAAACCGAAGACAGCATGAACGAAAATTATAATCTCCTGCACATTCGTTCCGTGCTTACTGGCAACTCATCAGTAGGAGTCGGTATTACGCCCCTTACCCATTATATATTTAGGTGAGGAATGTTGTAAAATAGGACGGAATTATCTCTTAGACGAATGTGTTAACCTGCAGAAGTGAAGCCAACATCATATAAAGTCTCTATAATTATACTTCGACGCTAACTCACTCTATATAATATATATACCGAGTTTGTAAAGGATACTAACACTATGGCTATTGTGTTAGTAACCGATACCAAAATTGTAGTATCGAAAAGTTGCATGGTACTAACACTGTGGTTTCCGAATCGATACATGGTATCAACACGATGTATTTCAATGCATGCTATAGTTCACCAAAATTGATAATTACAACTATTTCTGAGCACCTGTTACTAAAGCAAATCCACATCCTCTGGCCATCATCGATATCAGTTACCACCTTTCGTGGTAATCCTGATATCATTCAATTAAATATATAGCTGTTAGATACTGTTTGTTACGGAGAGCTAATATATATGCGCACCGAGTAAAAAATTAGTTCAATTATGACCAGAAAGAAAAACCAAAGACAACATGAACGAAAAATTTAATCTTGTACACATTAGTGTCGTGCTTACTGGCGACTCATCAGTAGTAGTCGGCATTATACCTTTTCCCCACTATATATTTAGGAAAATAGGACGGTACAACACCTAAAATATAGTTGAATATTTATTGGTTCTCGCAACAAACAGTATCTTACTGGTCAAGCAAATCTCACGTGTACGCATTTCATGGGTGATATCGAGACTTCATGTCACCTTACTATTTTAATCATTGCTCTGCTGTGCAGCAAAAATTAAATTATCTTGTATAATGATTTATATTATTTTGTTACCACACTCTCTTCGCTTTATTTAACTTATAACTCATAAATTTCAAATTTGTCTATTTTTTAATATGTAGACTTGCCTACCTTATATGAATGCGATAATACTTAACTATACGTAACTACGTACATATTTGTCGAGATTTTAAATTTTATTCCAACAGCTGACGCATTTGTAAAGTAGGTGTTGCGTACCTACTAACAATTTAGTTCAAATATGATCAGGGGGCTAAACCAAATACAACATCAACTGAACTTATAATATCGTGCATATTTGTTTCGTGCTAACTGGCGACTCATCAATAGGAGCCGATATTACGCAATTTACCCACTATATATTTTTTGTTGGAAAAGAGGACGGTAAAATCTCCTAATGGTAGCAATACAATGAATTTCAAAGTATGCTCTGGTTTATCAAAATTTAGAATTACAATGATTTCTGAACACCTGTTATTCAAACAAGTCCATACACTGTAACGCATTTTATGGCGATTCTTATTGAGAATGAAACCATTTTCTAAGCAACTGATCAATTTCATTGTCTTGATCTTTCTTTGCCTAAAAGAAATACATGAATATCATTAATTCATTAATTAATTTTGTACAATCTCGTTATCCACAAAGAAATATGTGAGTGAAATTGATTTTGCGGATTTTTTTAAAATTGCATTATAATACGTATGCATACGAAAGATATCAACTAATGGTAACACCCTAGTTCTCAACTGTTACCAAATAAATACCATGCATGACATGATAAAGGGAGAGCAGACTGAAATTGGGTAAGGGCTATCTAAATAATACAAAGAAAACTTTAACCAAATCGTACAAACAAGAAATTGAACCAACAGATTAGCTCTCAGCCTAACCGTATTTAACGTAACAATTCGCTTGAATTTGTATCCATAAATAAAATTGCGGCTTTTTGTACGCATGCTTAATTACTTCCAAGCGTTGCCCACATATTTTCGCAGCTGGTCTGTTTCTTATAACATATGGAATTAATCATGATAATGTCTAAGGTTGACAATCTGCTGTCTTAATTATATTTCTAAATAATATCTATTTTAACTTTCTTCAATACAACATGGTGAATCTCTCTCTCTCTCTCTCTCTCTCCATATATATATATATATATATATATATAGTGTAGAATGTATATGTTAATAGCAATTTTGCTTCAATTTTACCATGCGAGCACAAATGTAGACAAAGAAAATGATTGTGTTAATACCTCCTATTAAATTCGATAATAGCTGTAATCATTCCAGACTTAAATTAATTGGTAAAGAGAAACAAGGGTTCTACAGTATTTCATTACAAAACACGGAGTTTGCAGAAGAAATTTGTGCGAGATATTTATGGAAAACTCATTACGTTCTAATAGCATGCAAACTTTGTTGGAGAGAAAAAAGGCCACTCGAAAATACAATCAATTTCAACGCAAAAAAGATACTCTTACGAATATGTCTGCGAGTGCTATTTGCAAGATAGTGTTTATAATGCAAAATATGTTAAAATTGAATTTTAATAGATTACAAATACTAATTTTAAAATCATTTTAATGCACTATTTTGAATTTTATTAAACTTGTCTTTTTAACTTATGATATTATAGACGCGGTATTGGAAATGTCTTTTAGGCTTTCTGGTTTACAATATAATAATTTGTTAGGAAATACAATTAGATTATATAAGCCGAATACACGAATTTTAACATTTTGCCGAAAATATTATTGTAAATAATCATAAAAAGTTAATAATCATGCCGACAAACGCAAAGCTCGTCAATGTAGAAGTATAGTTGTTGCAAATTATTGAATGCTTATCGGAATAATAAATTGCGGAACGGGAAGTTTAGAAATCACATAATCTGTGCTGTGACGAAACTTTTGTGTATAGTATTACGTTTGAAATATAATAATGTTTATACTATAGATTTGCACAAGCTTTCATAGACCAGTAAAGCACTGTTTACGACCATGATATAAGCACCAATCCTATTTGATTAATAAAGTCAAATTGTTCTCATTTTATATTACTAACGACTTCATCAGGAAGCTATTCCTTTTGTTACATGAATAAGCATATCTATAGGAGATTGCGTCGCCTACCTGTCGAACATTTTTAAACAAATAAAAAATGGTTTATTTTTGAAGTTCTTATTAATACTAATGAGCTATTGGAAAGCAAGTTTCATGGTTGTTATAAGGTTCTGAAGTACATAACCGGTTAACAGAATGAATTGCCTTTTCTTTATTATAAAATGCTTAGTTTATACTGATAAATAAATATATATATATATATATATATATATATATATATATATATAAATAATTGGAAAGGCGTTTATATCAAGATCAAATCCTTGGTTTTTTTTATCACCATCCGCGCAAACAATGTTCGTCTAATTATATAAATGTTCATTTCAATAGATTAAATTGGTCCAGTTCCACGTCTCATATTAAAATCAACGCAGTTTAAACACTTTTTAAAATATCTTAAATAAAATGGTTCACTTGTATAAGTAAATAAACTTTGGTTTCGCAGACGGTAATAAAATTTAATTAAAATAAGATTGCTCTCTTAATATAAACCTGTGAATCATTATGCACATACGTTTGTCAATACAAACTGAGAATTTTCTAGTGTATAAAAGACAATTCATCCAGTAAACTGGTTTCATCCTACTGTCCACGGTAAATTCTGAACAGTACGTGATGAGTTCCCAATAAGGACGAAACCGGTCTCCTGGATGGATTTCCTTTTGCACACTACACAATTCTTAGTTTATTACGACAAATGTATGTGTATAATGGGTCAGAAGTTTATATCGAGATTGCAACCTTCATTATAGTAATCTATTGGAAGTAATATTTCTTTATTTGGATTTAGTTGAATGCATGCGTCATCATGTGTTGTTGCGCTTGTCCTCACGGTACTTTCCGTGATTCGTGCTCCTTCATTACGTGCTAGCAACTCCGTATAGAAAAAGAAAATTTGACAAATTTACAAAACCAACTCAACCAATGAAATAGAATAGAATAATTGTCTTTGTCAATAAACTAATTTACAAATTAAGTTAAATGATTGAGCTAGTCTTTCCTTTTAATTAACCCAATCCATTGTATTGCTATTGAATAATCTTGCTTCAACATTTTCCCAACGGATCATACTAAGAATCCGCAATTACAGCATGTCGCTCAAACACGGGTTGATGAATCGTTAGCATTAGTTATGTTAACACAATTTCTCTTGCAAATAATGAACCTTGCAATTCATATAAATACATTTTTAAACAATGCATTATTTTATAAGCAAATGCTTAAATTTATTACTTTTTATTATTATTTCCATTTCATTAATTTTAACTAATATAAATTTCGTCTAATGGCACTGAAGCTGGCCTTCAAACTTTGAAGCTAAATTAATCGTAATCAATATTGCAAAGGTTGTTTTTTGTGGAAATAGTGACAGCTTGTCTGAAATTGATGTTGTGTCAATGAATTGGCATCTTCAAATTAAAAAATTAACTTTTCATTTGCGAAAAACATTGTGTTTGATTAGTTTTTCTTTGCATGGTTTAGAAACCACAAGTTGTCAGTAATCATGACAGTTTTTGAAACAAAAGGGCACAAGCATGCAAGTACAAATCGTTCTGTATGTGAAAAACGATTTAAACAGGAACATGGCTTGATTCTACCCCGACTTAAGCGTCTTACTTTACAAATTGTCTGTCTAACTTCATGTTCAATATGCGCTAGAAAATATTAGCCATATCCGGTGGATTCCATTCTATAATTAATTCATTGTTTGTGCTTTCTTTCTCACTGGATGCTTTAACTACACTGATTCATTGTATTTATAACGTTTTGACTTTTTATGTCCCAATTAATGGTAAATGCCATTCCATTTTTGTTTTCCTCGAACATTTGTCTTGTTTTCTGCATATTAGAATCAAGTTTATTGCAAAAAACTTTTAGACTTATAATATTGCATAGTTACAGAATACTACTAAAACAAAACAAAATAAAAAAGTAAATATTCGAATTGCCATTGCATTTCCAGTCCTATATGCCTAACTTATTCAAAAACGAAATGCTGTATTTCTAAATTGCCTTATAATGAGCAACCTGCGCTGTGATTCAGACGTGAAGATTTGGCCTTGTTAGAAATGAACTATAAATTGTACCTCTGTTATCTAAAAACATCCTTATGATATTCCAGTTTTAAATGCATAAAGCGAAATACTTCTTTACTTACAATAGATGAAGTTACACCTGGGAGATAAGCCAAATTGTAATAGCATCAAAAGATGAGACACATTTTAAAAGTTGTCATTTAGCAAATTGATAAAATTAATTTTTGCGTACAATTTAAATTTTGCCTATGCTTGCATCAGCATGAAAATAATTCAGATTAAAAAGAAGTAAATTCGATAAACTAAACGACCGTTGGTTGCGCAGGCGGTGATAAAAATTAATATAATCAAGTTTGCGATCTTGATATGGTTCCTGATCCATAATGAAAGATTGAGGATGGATATTTGGAACTTTGGGTCTACATGGATACCATATATATATATATATATATATATATATATATATATATATATATATATATATATATATATTATATATATATATATATACCACCAAAGGAAAAGCTAACCAAAATCATCAGTTATTGTATAACTAAGCAGTTTTTGTGGTGTTCAGCAGTGTGGTCCAGAGGTTAGAACATCAGGTTCCGAAGCAGTCGCGCCCAGGTTCGAGCCCTGTCCGCGGCAAATTTTGGTCAGTACGTGATGAGTTCCCAAAAAGGACGAAACAGGCCTACTGGATGAATTGCCTTTTCTACACTATTCAATTCTTAGCTGAATCTGAAAATGTAAGTACATTATGGGTCAGGTGTTTATTTCAAGATCGCAAACTTGATTATAGTAATTTTTATCACCGCTCGCGCATCGAATGTTAGTTTCATTATATAAATGTGCATTAAAATACCACTTCGCCATGTAGCGTGGTGTCTGTTTAATAATAACAGATTGGGGATGGTTAGTTGGAACTTTGTTTATAAATGGATGATATATGAAATCCACTTAAAAGACAACAGTCTAACCGAGTTACGATAGTTAGTATATAATTGAAAATTGTGTGTTGTGTGCGGCACGATGGCTCAGTGGTTAAGGCACCATATTCCAAATCAGACTTTCCCTGGTTTGAGCCCCGTTTGCGGCAAAATCTGGTCAGCGCCTGAGAAGTTCCCAATAAGGACAAACCCGGTTTACTGGATAAATTGGCTTTTGTACACTATGCAATACGTTGTTTACACTGACAAATATATGTATTTAATGGGTCAGGTATTTAAATAAAGATCGCAAACTTGATTATAGTAATTCTGTAAATTGTTTGTGAGAAGGTTACACAGATATTAATCGGTTTGTTGTTCTTCACGGTAAGCATTTTTGAGCAACTTCCACGTTGTGTATATGTCAATACCTTATTTTGCGAGAGTTCGGTCTTTTAAATACTTAATGAAATATTTATTTAATTTTAAACATTAGCAATACTAATACTCGCGCCAAATTACACTTTTTCATTTTGCTACTGACGGTGATTTATTTGGTGCGGTCATTTTCAGAAATCCTTTTCCTTAAATGTAGACTACTTGTCGACAAAACAATGATCCCTCTTATTGTAACGGTAAATTAATATTTCAGTAATAATTTGCGTAATAAAATATGTTAAATCGTTTGATTTGTGAGTGGATTTTCGGTTGCACCGACCATAGAAAATTCCTAAACATGGTCCCATTTCATCTGGTGAAACTATTTGTTCTGACCATTTAGTTATTGGTATTGAGATGTCATCGTCTTCGTTGTGCTAATTAACATATTGTTTACATCCATCTTCATAGAAGAGAACTACTACGCCATACAAAACAAGTTTTATTTACTTTTCATCATTCACAATTTAACAATTACAATCCTGTAATCTGGTAAATATGAATCTGATACCCAGTAAAACTTTAACAGCAATACTATTATATAGTAGACTACCCTCATAATTTATATGACCAAAATTATAGAAGTAGAAACAGCCGTAAACACATCTCATTTAGTAGCAAAAATCGATTTGAGAACATTAGCTTTGCTAAGACAGAGAAAATCTTTACTACAAAGGCATATATTTCATGCTGCTCAACTAGATTTTTTTTTAAATATGTTTTACAGTTATCAAATACGATAATGTGCTTCAAATATCAAATTTAATAATCGATCTCTTGTAAATTCTAGACCAATTTGAATGAAGGCTAGAGGTATTATATTAAAATAGCAAATTTCACATTTAAATTGGAAGTAAATTACTCATGTCATATAGTTACTCTAGGCCACATTTTGTAAATCATAATCATTTATACAAACTAGATCGAATTATAGAAATGAAATTTAGATGAATTCCTAAATGAATGTTAAAAATTTCTTGCCTATATTTTATACATAAAATATTGTATAATTGAATAAAACAAACTATAACATATTTATTTAAGCACAATCCTTTTTGTTATATAAATAACCATAAATATTAAGCAAAAGGCTATGTATAATGGAACAGATTTATCTGCTTATTAGAAATAATTAAACGAGCATTGCTTTGCGCGCGTGTGGATAACAATTACTTTTTAATCAACCTTGTTATCTTGATTCTAACACTTGAACCATTATATACGTAAATTAGTTAGTTAATACTTGGTATTGTTTAATGTAGAAAAGGCAATTAATCCAGTAGACTTGTTCGTCCTTATAGGGAACTCATCACGTACTGTCCAGAATTTGCCGCAGACAGGGCACGTTTGCTTCGGAATCTGATGCTCTAACCACTGAGCCACTTTGCCATACAGTACACAAAATTTTCATTTATATACGAACTAATATACTTAGTTAGTCTTTCCTTTAGGTAGAGCATATATAGTTTCCCTTTAGCCCTAAATTTCCCATCTATCCATCCTCAAGCTGACATTATGGAACAGATACGACGTTACTTGAGAAAGTGGCATTGAAATGAACATTTATATAATTAAACGAACATGGGTTCTCGTTTTTCATTCCAATACAACTTTCCCATATAATGTCGTGCCTGTTCTATAATGACAGATTGTGGATGGTTAGTTGGAACTTTAAGGCTAAAGGGATTCTATACAGCCTCTAACCAAAGGAAATATTAACCAAGAAATAGAATTTAGTATATGAATGAAAATTTTGTTTACTATACGGCAGAGTGGCTCAGTGGTTAGTACACCAAATTCCGAAGCTGTAGTGCCCAAGTTCAAGCCCTGTCCACGGAAAATTCTGGACAGTACGTGATGAGTTCCCAATAAGGACGAAACCAGTCTACTGGATGAATTGCCTTTTCCACACTATACAATTCTTAGTTTATACTGACAAATGTATGTACTAAATTGGTCAGGTGTTTATATAGTATTTGTATGTTAGTGTCGCGAGTGGAAATACTTTCCTATCTACATTAAAAACTATACATTTAACACTGTGCAAGAGAAGCTTTTTATTCTTTTCTTTGAAATTTCTCGGAAAATAGAAAAAAATGTAGAACAGAGTAGAGAAAGGCTTACAATGCAGTACCCAAAATGAAAAATTCAAATTTAAATCATCATTTGTTACAGATTAAATTTGTTAAATTCAACAGATGACCTTATATAAATGCTTAATATTTACTTCATTTAAACTGCACATATGAAAAGCTTACGATTATAACAACAGATGGCATCAATATGGGAAAACTTTTAAATTTCAACTTTTTAGTTTTTTTACAAATATCTTTGCGGAATTGTAAAATACAAGCAATTAACAGAATTTAATTTCCTCTTATAATATTCAGATGAATATTTGAAAATTTCAATGTTTTTCTTTAATTGGGACAGTTGACGTAATTTTAAACTTTTAACTGTACTTTGATGTGAATTTAATGATTCATCGATGTGAAATATTTCCAATGGACTTTGCACCGGTCAATTGAATGTGTACTTCATGTATACGTGGGACAACCTGGATCTTTATAGCGATGCTAGTGCGTTTCCAAATATTAATCATGTAGCTTTCTCACAATAGGCGTAACATTTCGGTTAACAGAATTAAAGTCCAGTCTCCATACTTTCCAAGAGTTTGTACAGAAGTAAATAATAACATTGGGCATTAAATTTAATTAATTAATTTAGCATAAGATGCTACTAGGAGACGATTAACCTGGGCATCAGTTAGCCTAACATATATTCTTGAATTGAACAATATTTTTATTTCTAATATGTATCTTCTTCATGTTCTCCTTCTTATCTAACGAAAAATGTGTTTCTTTTTTTCTGTATCTGTTATTTACTAGTCCTATCATAATAACTATACGGCACGAACTGTGATAATAATAAGTTTATAATATAGCTAAGTGAACGGGTAATCGATTGCGTGCAGCACTTACAGTTCAGTCTGAATTGGAGGTAACGCACGTAATTGATTGTCTTCGCCCTAAGTTCACACTCTCTCCAGGTTTAAATTTTCAGTTTAAAATATAATAACCGTCATCAACGTGACAAAATATTAAACTCGCTTAATTATCGCAAAACTGCAACGAGATTTAACAAACACGCTCAATTTAATAGAAGCAATAATGAATGGTGTCATAAGAATATTTAATCTTAATTAGAGGTGCATGATATCAGATAGAGCGAAGGAAGGTCGATGGTATTACCGGACTATAAAGTAAGCAGGATTGTAAAATCAATTGCTTTAAAATACAATATAAGTACCGTTCTAAGACAGGCACATTCCCTGGGTACTATACATCTGAAACAAAATGGAAATATTGAACCGATAGAAAAATTAGGCGTGCACGACATTACGTTCAATGAAAGAAGTCTCATGTATGTTTATGAGACCATGCCAATAATCAAGGTAAGAATAGGAGAACTTAGAACTGCATGCAAGTGTGCGCATTTTACAAAATCTGATATTACGGGTCATGACGAAATTGATTAGAGAATCTATCGAAATTAAATCAAGTGATGATATTATGAAGGAAACGGTTGTGGACAAATTTTTAGGTTTGATTTTGAATAAAGAAGTAGCTTATGATCGAAAAAGGCAGTTGGACGAATCAGAATGGGAAACTAGCTGTAGTTAAAGATTGATAATATCGGAATAAGATTGAATTAATGGTGGGCTTATTATCTCAGTACTAGTTAACTAACTATTGAGAGTAAAATCTAAATTACATCCTTCTTAACAGTTCATTTATTGTAATTGTTATCTATGTTTCTCTGTGAGTTTCTTTCATATATATATATATATATATATATATATATATATATATATATATATATATATATATATACATACTCTTTCTCACATAACATTGCGTATATTTTCGTTAATAAATTTGCATACTTCTCTTCTGAAACAATCAGGAATTTATTCCTTAATTTAATTAAGCTTCTTATTTCACCAAGGATGATAAAATTCTCGAATGTCAATTTTGTCTGTCTTGCACCAACCCCATCTATTGAGCTTAACTTGGTATTATATCATAATACATTTTAATAATTAAAACCATCATTTAAAATTTCCATGTACCGTTTAGCAGCCATAGTTTTAATTTTCCTTCTATAAAATCCGTATGTTATCTGTAACCTAGACTATATGGTACGTTTGGTATGGCTCTCTGTCATCAAAAGCACAACGGATGTTTACATCAGAATAAACCTTTCGTTCATGCTGACTTCGGTTTATCCTTCCGGTCCTATTTGAATTAATTTGTTACTAGTTGCACAATGCGTTATGCATAATTGCATAAAGATTAGGCCTCCGCAACAAATAGTTTATAGAAACAAAATAATTTATCTGAGGCGTGCAGAGTGTAAAATAACACCTTTGACTATAGCTTCACTTAGACGAATGTAAATTTCTATTAAATATGCTATAATGAATATTTTTTGTTATATATACAAGAACACGTAAACATGCGTGATGTGCGCCTATCTAACGATACAAGAACATCTGTTATTAAACAAACCTGTCCTTATTACAATTCGTGTGGTATAAGTGAAATTTCTAATTTTTATCACTTATCTAGGCATGAGGTTATTAAAAGCGTATCTGATTTATTGTGTTACTCAGCCTGTAATGTAAGGACTATCTAAATTACACAATTTCATATAATTAGTATAAAGAAAATGATTTGATGTAAATTATTATTCAACCAGTTAAGTTTTACTTGGTAGGTTGATCAATACAGTTATTGGCATACACACACGCGTGACACGCACCTATCGAGTTAAGGTCAGTCAGAAGTGTTGATGAAATGGCTAAAGGAAATATGGCACTCGCATCATTAGCTTGATTTTAAGACTTGTGGTGTACAGAGGAATGGAATTGGACTCTGAAAATGACATTGGAAAGATTTCCAGTAAGAAAAATAACTGGAAGTCAGCCTGTGTTATGTACACCTCAGATCAGTTAACATCCCTGGCCGTCTTGTGTACTCAATGCTAAATGATATATATTTAATATTTTGTCTTTATTAACTAAATAAATAATAAGTAATATATTCAGGGTAATTATAATATTTAATTTAAACCATTAAGTGGCAGTTTAACTTAATGCTCTTGACCTCACCATAGAAAAGTGAGAATTTGTAGTACTTACATAATAAAATGAACTACAAAGTTAGTTGATGAAACCGAACCCACGCTGCATATCTTCGTTCATCTTTTGCTTTAGATAAATTGTGATTAATATTTGTGTAATGGTTGTTGTCTACCTTTAGTTTGTGCTGATATCCGAATATAAAATCGTTTTCTTTGCAACTGCTTCATTCATAATTTCATCTCTAGATTTTATCTTCACTGATTCCCTAATCAAATTCTATTTTCTGTTACAGCTGCATTTTGTTTTGTATTCACATTTGATACCAGATAATTTTTTGCCCAGTCTCAAAGGGATGACATACAAGATCAGCTCTTGTAACATGCCAATTCTCAAACACAACTCTGTGTTCTCTTCTTCATACCTTGATTGGGCTCATGGTTTTACACAAATACATAATATTAAAGACTTACGTGGAATTTTATACACTTCTAGTCCGTCTAATTGTTCAATTATTTTCCTTTTTAGTAAGAATATTAGTTCCCAAAATATGAAACTGCCCTAAAACTTTTCTTATATTTTATGCCAATGCTATTGATATTAATTTTCTGCTAAATTTGGATTCCAATTAATATGATGATTTTACGATCGTCTTTGCTTTATTAGATCTAATGTAATTCGACTCAGTTTTAAATCCGTCATTCATTTTTGTTTCTTCTATTAACTTGCAAGAGTAACCATTACAAACCAACAATTCTCGCTGTTTGTTTAATTCTAAATCTCAATATATTACAGCTGTTTATGATAGGCAATTTATTGTAAATGTCGTAAAGATACCTATTTTATCCTATGCGGTTAAATAAATATTAAATTGGGTAGGATCCTAGATAAATTAACTTTTCTACAAATACCTCTCTCCGATTTCTGATTATTTATATTTAATTTGCCATCGAAAATATGTCATTCATATTATGATTCCAACGTCATCAAAAATTGTAGTTCGATCATTTGATTAATTAAGTTTGTAAAATTTACCAGGTTTTTATTACTATTAATATAGATCAGAAGTATATCACCCTAGAAATATGAAGACAATTTTGATACAAATGTGTTTCATATTGCGTACATAATTGCCATAAATTTCTCTCTTGTCTTGTATAAATTTATCAACAAATTAAACCGAATGACATGAATTTATAAATGTGTAATTTAAGAGGTCTTGTTCTATGATACATAAACTTAGACATTTTATACGCTGGCGAGTACAGGATATTAACAACAATTCATAAGGGATTACCTGGTTTATGCATTTTTACCAAACGATTTTTTTTCATTTGGTTTAACTTTTTGGCAAATATATATTTCATGAAGAGGATAATTATTGAGCATATATTTAGTATCCACGTACCTGAAGCCCTGAATTGTTTTACATAGTCTCATTCGGACACTCCGGTTATAACAGAAGCGAATAATCTGACGAATAGATATATAATAGACAGGATGTGCATATATATTTCTTCTAAATATTTTACAAATTTGGGAAAAGATTTTGTAAATAAATTAGTAGCAGCCCAGTAGAACGCCTCTTCAATTATTAATAACTTACAAAAAAATCTTTTTTATATAAAACTTAAATCGCATCCATTGAATAATGGCGATGAAGACGTGCAAATGTTCTTAAAATTCAATTGTCAACTAAGTGAACTCCAAGTTACGATTAAAACGCACTCATCTGGTGATTTACCATTTTTGATTGCTGAGTAAAAAGGAAATGTTCAGAAATTACTTCATCCTGTGTCTATGAAATCCCATGCAGAGAATGTAAATTTATGTGCTTATGGAAACTATGTGTCAAATCAATATAAGAATAAAAGTAAACACCAATCCCATTGTGTTTAACCATTCGTCG